>PVJX010034327.1:0-19024 GCA_004027295.1 Dolichotis patagonum
GACATCTTGGAAATAGTTGTTCAAATTACAAAATTAAAACATGCAAGGTAGACATTCAAACAGTGAGACTGTTAACAGTTCTGCTCCACGATATAACAAAAATAGTAATATGGTCATCCATTTTACACACTTAAACATACATGCAATTACATCAAAAGAGTAAAATTAAAACACAACAGAACAGAGCAAAGTGGATCACAAGAAAACAATGTAAGAGACAAAAATTTCAAAACTAGACAATCAGAGATATTCACTCTCTATCATATTGACTCTTGTTTTCTTCCAAATAGTTATCCAGATTGTCACATACAGGGAATTCACTTGAAACAATACAGTATGGAACTGATCTGAGCAGGACGAGGAGGGTGTTTCAGGTCTTCAAGACCAGAAAATACGGAAGCCACGAATGGCTCTCATAGTGTCTCTCATTCTCTTCAAAACAGCTGTGCATACCTTCATGTGTGTTGAACTTAAACAAACCAAACAAAACAAGCTAAAATCACTTTGAACAAAGAATGGTAGTACTGCTGGATTTCACATAATAACATTACAAAATCAGCACTTGGTACTGTAGTGTCTCTTTTTCTTCAAAGTAGCTGAAACATTTTTTAAAGTGGTGCCTTTTGGAACCAAGCAGGTGGCACACTTGAGAGGCTGAAACAGGAGGATAGCTGTGAGTTCGAGGCCAACCTGGACTACGTAGTGAGTTTAAGGCTACCCTGAACTACATAATGAGACCCTGCTTCAAAAAACCAAAAACCAAAACACAAAACCATGGCATCGTTTAATTTTCTTTGGCTTGAGTAATATTTTTATTATGGCTGGGGATTTAGCTCAGTGGCATGAACGCCTGCCTTGCAAGCGTGCAGTCGTGAGTTCAATCCCAGGTGCCAAAAAAAAAATTTTTTTTATTATGCATGAGGAGATTTGCCAAAGTTATGGAGTGGGATTTTAATCATTCAAAATCAGAAGCCATGACTTGACATCATGGAACATACACAAGTTATTTATCTGTGAGGAAAAGCACTTTAGCATGCCTCCCCCTCTAGAGCTGTTTGAGGACAAACTGAGTGAATGAGTCGAATCACTTTGTAAATGGTGATTCCCAGGTTTGAAAGGAAATTTATGAAAGAGAATATGCTAAGTTCACTTGTATACCTTCTTTGAGCGTTACTAGAGTTTTGAGGCAAAAGTCCTGTCTCTGGTGTTCCCAACAGACCAGGCCTGCCCTGCCTTTGACACCAGTTATGGCGACTAGTAGTGGTGACAGGCAGGAAAGGAACTTTAGTCAGCATGGCCATGCTGGGAAGCGCTGATGACTTTTAGTGGCTCAAGGTTGTCTTTCAGTGACTGACAGAAGCTTTGGGGAAAAAATAAAATAATAAAATAATAAAATAAAATAAAATAAAATAAAATAAAATAAAATAAATAAAATAAAATAAAATAAAGCACACTGTGACTTAATTTTGTTCTCTCTGATTTAATCCTGACTGTGGGCCACAATTTGTGCTCAGTATGTTCTTGGAGTTACTTTTGCAAAAATCAGCTTAAACTTTTTGGATACTGATTGTTATGTTTTACTTTTAAACTTTTCTAATGTATGTATACAGTAGCCTTTACTCTGAGTCTAGTGTAGCCTTTGGCATCTATTTGTTTCTTGAAACGTTAAATGAAGTTTCTCCATTTCGTTGGTAGAATTTTAAAGGTTTTTTAAACCTACTTTGGTGAGAAATTTTTTTTTAACAAAATGAAAAGAGTCCCTGACACATGGCAGCCTTCAGTGTCATTAGAAGCAGTACTTACACTCATGGGACAGCCATGCACATTCTCATAGAACAAGAATTTCAAACCATGATGAAGTAAGAAAGAATAAGATCACTTCATAATTTTGTCTAAGTACAAACAAAAATAAGACTGTTGCACGATACACAAAATATAAAATATCTTCTTCATCATCCTAATACAAATGTGTGACTGCTGCTTGCTTTTTCTAAGTATGGTTATTATTTGCTCTAGTTATGTTCTTATTCTGTATATAATGTACTTAGATAGTCATATAATTGCTCCTGTTTTCTGACAGCTTTCTGTCTAGAGCAAACTCCTACTTCCTTATACACTCTGTCAAATTATCCAGTCAAAACCCAAATCCTTTAATAGAGCTCTTTGTGCCATATTCTTTTAGACTTGTTCTGAGGTTACATTATTTTCTCTCCCAATGCAAATAACTATAAGAATTTAAAACTATATTAAAAAACACTTTGTTATTCATCAGTGTGAACAATGGGCACTGCAGATAATTATTATTGACAAGGGGAAAATGAGAGGCTGAAATGAAAGGCTGAAACAGGAGCTGATACTGTTCATTCTCTCTTACCATATGAAGTAACAAACCCAACTTCTCAAATACATGTGTGTTTCTAGCAACAAAGAGTTCTGGGAATTGTTCAATCAGTGATTCACAGATACTGGTTCTTTACCTGGCCGATGAAACTCACCATACAGTACACTGATCAGTTACCAGCCAAAGACTCAGAAAACTCACATGAAAATTTCTGGGGCTATTTTTCTACATAACTTCCTCTTTTTCATTCTTCTGTGCAAATTGCAATCATTTCAAATCTCTGAATCTATTGTCTATCTCTTCAACTTAGTGAAGTAGTGCTCTACTTAGTTTCCTCTTTCTTGGGTTCAAAATGTGCCTCCTAGAAGGAAGCTGAAGTGATTGAAGTGCTACAGTCTATATTTTCCTTCTCTTAATGAACTCTGTCTTGTGTTGTGTATTGTCCTAGTTCATGAAACAAGTACTATTTCCACCATCTTTTCTAGATTTTAAGTTGCTTACATTGGGAAGAAACTCTGTATAGTTACTTCCTTAACATCAGAAGTAGAAGTTCTATATTTGTTTTTCACAGTTAACGCATACCATATACATTTATTTGTTTGTCATTTGCTGCCCCCATTTCACTCCTTTGAAAATATATCAAAGATATATTAAAATGAAATACTACTCAATTTAATATCTGATTAGCATTTTATAAGCTACATGGGCTATTATTCATGCAATCTGTGCAATTTTAATGAGCATTTGTTACTTGGATGCAAGTCTGCATATGTAATAATTTTTGCCCCTGTCCATACTGTTTCAAAAGTTTATTCTTCCATTTATATGTGGAAAATGAGACACTACTTTGTACTTAGCATTTAAAAAGTTGTGGTTCCTGTTGCTGAAACTATAACTGGAAAATGAATCAATGACAGTGACTCCACCAAATTACAGCTTTTACTTTCCAGAGTTGAATTTCTACTGTATTTATCCAAAATATTGTATGTATGTATGATTCTATATATCCAAATTTTATTTCTGTAAATATTTTATTTCTCTCATAAATAAGTATCCACCTACAAATATAAACAGAACTGCAATTTTATAAATCTAATTTCAAATTACTTTCTCATAATAGTTTATTATTAGAGCTGTTATATCAAATTGCCTAATACATTTCATTTCCCAATACTATTTAGGATAAGGTACTAATTAATAAGGGTAAAGGACTGTCTGCAGCAGTAGACAGTAGTTGGACATGGTTAAATAAAACAAATAAAAGCAACAAGAAAAACGTTTGATGAAAAAATATAAGCAGAGTTTCACACTAGTCAATAGTTTTGCACTTTGTGATATCATGGGATAAAAGCAACAGAAAAGAATGACAGCTGTTTTCTTCCCTCTTGATAATTTCTTCTCGGTGCTACCTAAGTCAGGGAAGGCCAAGTTTAAAAAATGGAAAATAGCACCTTTTATTAGTGGGAGACCTGCAGTTTGTTCTCACTGGGAAATAAAGAACAAAGGCAAAGGTGTTTAAAGTTAAGCAAACTTTGAAACTTGAACTGGAATCAGAATCCATTGCTTATTGCATTTAAAATTCAATCTAGGACTTCTATCACTTATTACAGTTTATACTTACTGAAATAATGTAAAATTAGGATTTTGGGGGAAAATTAAAGAAAAAATAGTTCTATATTATTTCTACCCTTTTTTCTCTTTTGCTGTTTTTCTCTAAATAAAAGAATTAGTTCCAGTATTCTACAACACAGCAGGATGACTACAATCTTCAATGATATATATTTACCAGCACATAGAAATGCTAAATTTTTTAGGAAATGGACATATATTTATTACCTTAATTTTATCATTAGGGACACTATGCATATTTCAAATGTCACACTCTATATCACACATATGCATGAATTCTTTCAATGAAATAATTACAAAGAATATTTGATTAGAACTGCATCAATGTTCCCTTCAGACAATTATATTACAAATCATGATTCTATTTTGCTAATAATATACTGAAATTGAGGATATATTTGGAAAAATCTAAGGGAACTACAAGTAGAGAAGAAAAACAATTTAAATTATTGTCTCTTGTAACTTGAAATGTAATGTTACAGTTTACATCTATATCCTCCCCCCAAAGCCTAATGTGATCATGAGGGCAGGCTCTTTAGAGTAGCTGAGTCTAGAATTTGTGATTAATTCATGGGGCAATCTTAAGGGTGTGAGTCTTACACCTGCCCTAGAGCAGGTAGCCTGCATAAAATATAAGAGACAGAAAGAGGTTTGTTGATCTCTCTAGCTCCATTGTTGCTTTTCCTATCTTCTGCTATCATGAATGGTTGCCTCTTTGCCATGTGCCACCCTAATTTTTTTCCCTTAGAATTTGAGTGTATTTTGTATTTTGTCTCAAAAAGGAGAAAAGTAACTAAGGCAACAAGGTAGCCATAACCAATAGGCGATCATTTTTAAGCATTTATCTGTGCTTCAAGCTTACAATAGATTTATAAGCACTATCCTTTCTAATCCTCAAGGCAGCTTTATGAATTCTGTACTTTTTTTGTACCAGGGATCGAATTCATGGCCTCTGCCAGATAGCTGCTTACACTGCTGAGCCAAATCCCCAGCCCTGAATTAGATAGTCTTATTGTTCCTAATTCACACTCAAAATTGAGGCTTAGAGAAGTCAAGCATCTTGCTAAGGTCACACAGCCAATAAAAGGTAAAACCAGTTTTTAAAGTGAGGTCTGTATCAGTATTCATCTTAATTTTTATTTCTCATTGTCTGCTGCCTCTATCTAGTCTTTGTGGTCTTTAATATCTTTAAAGGAAGTAAATATTTCTTACAGTTAGCTTCCTCTGACTATCCACAAATGAAATCATATTGTTATGAGTATCTTCTGACCATATAGGTAGAAGTTGACTCTATGGCCTTTGAGAAAAGTTACTCTAAATGTATTATTCTTTAGGAAATTATTGATATGAGGCAGGGCAATGTACAGATGATGTCTTTAATTCCTGCTCTCTTGGCTTTGCCTAGTGCTCCTGGTTATCACTTCACTTTATTCTATCAGCAGGCAAGAGAAAGCCTCTTACTACATAAAAATCAAAGTTGAGTCCTTTCCCAATATCTGAGTTTGGTTCATTTCTAGATTTATGAAAAAGTTTATTTTGATGGTATTTGTCAGTACACTTACTATTTTTATGGAGGAGATTATTTCAGAAGTCTTGTTTTGCCTTGCTGGATCAGTTGAAGGTCTGAATAGACTAAAAAGATGGAGAAAACATGACTTCTTTGTCTCTTCTTGAGCTAGGACACCAAACATGTTTTGTCCTTGAACTCTGGAGCTCCTGGTTCTAGAAACTTTATACTAGGTTAGGAATTAAACCATAAACTTCCTGATTCTCAGGCTTTCAGACGTATACCAAATTATACCACTGGCTTTCCTAACTCCCCAGCTTGTAGATGGCTGCTTATCTATCTATCTATAATCTATCTATCTTTTTATCTATCTCAATCATCTATCTAAGTAATTGTCTATGTTTTCCTGGATAATCAGCACTAATAACCCTCTCTTTTTGTGCTAGCTGGTTCCATTGCTTTCCTTCTAATGAGGAGAATAAAGCTGAGATAATGAAATATCAGTACCAAAATTAGATAAGAAAAGACCTTATTTTTTCAACTTACACGTTGTTGTTAGCACTGTCTCCCTCTCTTATCCTCCTTGCACTAATGATCCCAGCTAGCGTGTTGTGAACTGAATTGCAGAGTATTTCACATTCCAGAAAACTGACAATGGCCTTCAACCAATAGCCAATATGAAACTAAGCACCTCAATGAAACAGATGATGAATAATTGAATCCTACTAACAAGAAGAGGAGAATTTCCTTCCACAGCCCATTCTTAACATGACTACAAGCCCAACTGCATCTTGTCAGAGCACCTGAGTCAGAAGAGCTAGCTACAGTCAGACTACTGAGCTACAGAAACTGGGAGATAACCACAGTTTTGTCTTATACCTACATACTGAGATAATATATTACCAATACAGATATTCTTCATTGAATGATCTACCTGTTTAACAATTGTTCTGACTTATGACCAAGGCATGCTGTTTAGACTTATGACCTTTCTTTTCTTTTTGTACAGTTCTGTACCTCTTATTTATAGACTCTCAATATCTTTCACTTGTATAGTATACCTTGTTTATACAGTACTAAAATTTTTGCTCATTGTACTGTTCAGTATTGTACTTTTATGTTCTGTTATATATTATAGTATTACACACAAAAGCTATGCAAATAAAAGCAGAACCATCAAATTTGAGTTTCCTTGGCCATTTTTTATACCAAATATTGGAATGAACATACTATGTACCACTACTAATTTAGTGACCAATGTATTTGACAATCTAGTTGAAGGAACTTAACTCTGTCATTAAAGGAGGAATGTCTGTACATGATATTGTACTACAGAAAAATATGTGACAATATTTGCTGCTGTGATCAATGAAATTAATAAAGCTAAACATTGAGTTTCAAATAAAGAACAAGCAAATTAGACTACATACATACTTCTTCAATGCCAAAATTAACTCAAATCAATAACCAATACAAAATTTATACATAAATTATTTAGTAACCTCAATGGACATGAAGAATTGAGTTATTCAGTGTGTTGCATAAATTAGAAGCCCATGTGAAAATAACTGTAGTTGTACAAAAAAGAAATAACAAATTAAATTTTTAAAATTACAAAAGTGTGAAGAGAAAACTTAAGCGAATATTTCTATAATTGTGTTCAGAAACATTTTTAAATAAACTGAGGGAAAATCCTGAAATAATATTAGTATGCTTTACTACAGAGAATTATGTATTTAGGATGTCATAAAGTTACATTAAAGAGTAAAAATATTGAAAACTTGTGAAACTTACTGAAAAATATTATCCATTAATGCCTTTGAAAATATCTTTAAAATTATCAATATCCAAGAACATTTTTAAAGTAATATTAAGGAGAACACATCATATCCTACTGGATAGTAAAACATTAAAATAATATATCCAATTAAGATAATTGGGATGTAATATGCAGATATAAAGATGTGTCACACAGAGTAGTCATTAAGATTCCCCTCATTTAAATAGGCTTTCTTACAATTACATTGGAGTAAGTTCAAGACTATGACTAACTCTGGGCAATGAGCTATGAGTAGAAAGGACATGTGGCATTTGAAATTTGAAACATGTATGTGGTTGTGTGGCTTTTCTATTCTTTTTTCTACCTGCCTCAGTGACCTAGGAAACCTTGTGTTGATATGGAGATGAAAAAGATGGAGGAAGCTAAGGACTAGAAGGCACTGGATGGAAATCTCTGCTCACCCAAATTGAACTTTAGCTTTTAAGAAGCAAATCTTTGCTATGTATGTTATGTCATTGAGGTTTAATGTTATTGTTTATACTGCTTCAGCACAGTCTAGCATCACAGACAGTCTCAAATGCCAATAAGCATACATTAGTGTTTTATCTAGTGTTAGAGTAAAATAATAGTAGGGAAAGGATTCATTCATTTATAAAATCATTTGACATTTCTATGGTAAGTTTCAGGCAAATTAAAAAATTCGTTTAAACAAAACAATGTACAAAAGAGCTAAAAGCAGTAATAGTGAATATTGAGCAGTGAAATAGTATTTCTTTGGCACATTTTTTCTTGTGAACCAACTTCACATCCTTGTACGCAAGGCATTCATTATTTGTATTTAAGCAGTGCCCTTCTGAAATACATAGCAATAATGGCCACAATATTCTTTCCCAAATCTCTCTTTTATCATGTGATTATACATTTCCTCTTAGTAAAGAGTCAATAGCTATTTTGATTTTAATTATCTGAACCTGTGTACTTTTGACTTGCTCAGGCCACTAGAATGTAATGGAAATGCAGTGTGCCAATTGCAAGCTTGTGTTCCAAGATTCATTGGGTACAACTACTTGTGTGTTGTTGTCTGGGGCTTCTACACTGAAAACATGCTGGTTAGGACACTGATGCCAGAAGAACTCATGTAACAGAACCAATCCTTAGGTATGTGAATAGATATAGGTGAAACTAGCCTGCATCACCTGAACCTTAGAGACACAGGGGGAAGTGATCATTTACTGCTATTAACACAGGTTTTTAGGATAAGTTGCACTATATTATTAAAGAAATAGTTAACTGATATTCATTCTATGAAAAATATAAAAACCATGATGTTGCCTTATAAGGATTAATATTTTAAAAGCTGATTTGTGTATAATATCGCTTCAAAGGAGAAAATGGGATGTGAGCCAGGGTGACATTTTACTGTCCTGGCCCCTTTGGAAGACAATTTCCATACACATGATTCTTAGTCTAATTACAATTTTTTAATACCTTGGAAAAGTTAAGGCTACTCAGTAAGGAATGCGTAAATAATTTAGATTAGTGACTCTCAAACATGAAAATATGCTTCAAAAAACAAAAAAACAGAAATTTCATTTTACCCTGCATTCTAGATAACTTCCCAAAAGAGATGAAGAAATCATATTACAGTTATACATACATATCAACGTTTATAGCCACACAATTCATAATAGCTAAACCCTGGAAGTAGCGTGTATGTCTATAAACAGATGAAAGTATAAAGAAAATGTGGTATCTGTGCTTAATACACTATTGCTTGGTTATAAAGAAGGATAAATGTGAGACATTTTTAAGAAAATGAATATACCTGGAAAATACAGTATTAAGTAAAATAAATCAGACCTACATGCTAAATACTGTATGGGAAAGTGCAAATAAAGTACGAAATAAAGCACTGATTGAAGGAAGCAGAGAGCTAAACCCTTTGCAAATGGAAAAGCATCCAGGAGACCAAGGAGGAGAGAAATGGGGAGGAAAAGTAAGACGATTTAAGAGGTGTCACCTACCTCATGTACATGTATCACAACAAATGGAAAACTTACATGTCATAAATATGACCTAAAATAATAATACCAATAACAATGAAAGTGGGAAAGGGGGGTCTAGAGATGGAGGGAGCAAACTATGTGGGGCTAGAAAGAAGAATAAAGAAGAATCAAGTTGTATATGTACCTACTCCCTATTGTACTGTAATGTAATGTTAAACCTCATGTATTTCAAACATGCATGAAGAACATAAAATTCTAAAAAAATAAATAAATAGCTACAACTGAAAATAAAAATTTAACACCAACAAGATTTTTAGTGCTCTACGTGGAAATTCTTCGTGTATCCTGACAATCAACTGGATTTCGTAGTAGTTTAGATTGAGTTATGGATTGCAACCCTCTTTCAGTGAAACTTTGTTGTAAAAATAGAAAACAGTGATTTATACAGAGGAAATGCCTCACATTAGAAAGCTCAGCTTATGTTGTTCACAGGGAAATGTTTGAATGAAAATAATTCGGCAAGATAAAATTAAGCAAGAGCTTCTTTAGGTGTAGTGTGAAGAAACAAAAAGGCATTAGAAGACTACTAGAAAACTGGGAAGAAAATAAGGCAACAGACATAAATGTAGTGTTTAACAAAAATCAAGTCAAAGAAAATGAAACTACATTGTTTTAATCAGACCTTGGTAATAGGCTTAGTGAAGACCTTATCCATCATTGACTAAACTCCAAATTTATGGACTAAACCCAAACTACACCACAGAATAGCAATAGGAATTGTTAGTTTTATCTGAGTTTTTGTAATTAGTATCCACAGCATTCTTTTTAAAAGTCCTTTAACTGTGGAACTTTCAATCCTCATATATGACTATGTCTTTCCTCTGCTCGAACCCATCTGCTTTTCCCCATCCACCTATAAAATCATTTTTTTACAACACTAGCCATAGTATTTCACAACTTTTTAATATGCAGTGTCTCCCATTGGAGTTTCTTTGAAATTGTAAAATAGTCTAACTAATGTCACTTCATTAACCCTCTGATTGAAAATCAATCCATATGGGAATGTTGGCTGTTCTATTAACTTGGTTTTTCATTTCTCTTGTTGCTCTTTCTTATATTATCCCTCCTGCCTACTCTTGCTCTTCATATTCAGGACTTTGGCTAATGCCTATAGCCTTTCTTCTCCAAATTTAAGTGGGATTCATTTTTAGGTTCCTTGTTTCATATTTATATTTATATTTATATTTAACCTCTGTTTCTATACTGTTAGCTCTTTGGTGTCTAAATTTGACAATGCCAAGGAATTATTCAGTATATGAAAACAAGTAATTTGCATTTCTTTAATAGCTAAAAGTACTCAGAAGTGTTTCTAGTTCTCTCCATTGTTAAGAGAAATAGATGGGAGAACAAAGCTATAAGTAATATGGACAGAATGATACACAAAGTAAGGCTTGAAGCAGGAATGGAGGAGAATGAGATATGTTAAATGAGCTCCTCAAGAGAATGCTTCATTCCTGGCAGGTACTGCCCAACCTCGTTGTTTGTTATCTCTCATTAAAAGCATGAGTGTCAGAGTAGAATTTTCCTTCACAGAGGTCAGCACAAGCACGTGAACAATCATCAACCAAATTCCACAGAATAATAAACTAAGGCATCAGGTGGTGACAGCCTGTCCATGGTATTTGGTAAGCGTTTACTATGTCCCAAACCCCTAAGGCATTCATCTGGGCTGACCAACTCTTTCTGTGACAGGTTAGCAGCATATTTTAATGCAAAATCAAAGTTAAATTCCCACAAATGTAATAAGCAAAGTCTTTAATTTTTTTTTTACAGGAGAATGGGGAGAGAGAGAAAAAAAATTAAAGAGTAATATTTTATGTATCTGGTAAAGATCACCGAATGCTGATTCCTTGCAGGTACCAAATCCTGTCAGTGTTAGTATATCAGCAGCAGGCTCCAGATGTATGGAAAGTGAGCTCATCCTCACTAGAGCAGAGATTTCTATGCCGCTTTAGAAATTGGAACTGCAACTGCCTAATAGTATACGGATACTGGAACCACATAATACAACCACAGCATCTCTGAGTTGCAAATTGTTCAGTCATCACATTAAATACACTTATTTTACAACAGAAAACCTGAGCTAAGAAAAAGGGAAACGGTTTGCTTGTGGTCATAGAGCAAGTTGGGGCAGTCTTGGAGATACAACTGAAAATTCCTGATTCTTAAACCATTGAAATACAATTGTTTTTACCAATTCAATAAATATTTATAGAACGAATACATACATAGTATGTGCCAAAACCAAGTAACAGACAGCAAGACATGACCTGCGAGGCTGACTGTGCAGCACAATGACACTGTCGTTTTCCTGATGGAGGAGAGGAGCGTCAGTAGACCAGCTTTTCTGGAGCACTTTTTTCCTGAAATTTCCTCAAACGGGGAGTACAGCGAAAAGTTTATTTTTTGTTTGTTTTGTTTTGTTTTTTGAGAGAAGGTCTTGCTGTATATTTTGGACTGGCCTTGAACTCACTATGTTACCTAGACTGTCCTCAAACTCATGGCGATCTCTCTGCCTCAGCCTCCCAAATGTTGGGTTTACAGGTGTACACCACCATGCCCAAAGGTTTCTTATCTACTTCTTCGAGGAATTTACTAATCTCTTTCGTCTCTACAAAATTTTATAGTATGGCAGATAAGTCATCAAAAATATTCTAATAGTCTCGTAAACATAAAAAAAGAAGTAATTGAAGTTAAGGATATATTTCATGTAATGCAATATGTCTTACACGTTATAATTTCAATATATAATTTATGTAAAAAATGGAATGACATATTATACATTAACTTATCTGTAGTGAGTGTTCAAAATTCAGTATGCATTTATCCTTGCACCAAATTTGTATTTGGGTCCTAATGATGGAACCTAGGGGCCTGGCCCATGTTAAGTATCTATTCTTCTACTCAACTACACTGACCTTTAGCCCAGTGCGCAAACATCTTTATCTAATTCCTCTGTACAGTCAGGGGCTACAGTAATGTGTGGCATCACTTCATACCATATACTAAAAATATCCAGTCCTACATACAGTAGTTCTGCAAAAGTAATTAGGTACAGTCAAAACATATTACATTTAATAATCTTTTTTGGTTTTTTATTGGTACTGGGGATCAAACTTGTGACTGTGAGCTTGCAAGGCAGGTGCTTATGACACTGAGCTAAATCCCTGGCCCTAATAATCTTATAAACTACAAAAAGTGGAAAATTCCTTTTCAGGTGGATTCTTCTGAATTTCTATTAAGTGTCTTTTTCCCTTTATTATTCTATGTCATGCCTGAACAGACTAGGTCACTGTAAAGGTTAAAAGAAAAGAAGCAAAAGGAACATTAAAATGTTATATTAGAATGTTATATTAAACCCAATAGGTTTATAATACTTTCTGGCCTTCACTTATTCCAAATCTTTATAACTGAGATTAAATATTATTTTTGGTGGCAAATCAGAACAGATAACAGCAGAGATGGGGTCTCTTTTCTCTTAAGACTTTCAAGACTAATCTGTCCATTCAAATTAGGTGATTTTCTATGTCACTTTCAAGACGAGCTTTTCATAAAAAGAAGATCATTGTACATGAAAGAAATTGCGAAGCAAGATGGAAGTTTGAAATCTATTAACTGTTCATCACTGAGGGAACAGATGTTTACCCTCTTTAATTTTGGAGATATTTCTCCACAAAACGCAAATGCACCTTACAAGATCAGATGCTTGAGCCCAATGCTGCAAAATGTGGGCAATATTATAGGATCTTTTAAGCCTGAATTTTCCAGAAAAATCTAAATATATGGTCACAGTGACTGAATCTGTTAATTCTTATCAAATTTTGGATCCTGAAAGAAAGTTACTTATCTATAGTAGCTATAACAGTTAATGTTGATTGTGAACATGATTGGTTTGAGGAACACAAAGGAAATTAGTAAAGCAAAATTCTGGTTGTGCCTGAATATATACCATGGAAGTTTGGCCATGGAAACTATATCTGGTCACTTCTTCTCGGCACTTATACCCTGTGTTCTATTTCATAGCTTCCATAAAGTGAAATGCTTTATTCCAGTAGGTTCTTGTATCATGCTATTTCTGCCTTGGTGCTAGTGGACCATGGACTGAAACTGTGAGGCAAGTTATACCTCACTTTCTTTCAACTGTGGGTGTCAGGTTCCAGCAACAGGAAAACTAACTAATTCAGTAGCAACCAGTTGGTACTTTATGCAAAACTGTTAAATCACATCCACACAGGGCCAATGATCTCTTTAAGGAATCAGTGTTCCTATAATCTAAAGAATAAATGCCTAAGGGAAAATAAAATACACATATTGGTCATATCACAATTCTTTTTCTTGTATCTTGATGCATACACTGTCATTTGAAGACACCGTTTTTCCTAAAGGTTGTGACATATTGTATTTTATTTCTAGGAACTTATTTTATCTCATATTCATGTAATCTAAATATTTCATGCTCTAATTACAAAGTGGATATTATGGTTTAGAACTGGGGAGTCTCCTAATGACTCATGCATTTGGGAGTTGATCAGATCATGTGAGTACTACACTCAGTGGATTAATGTACTGATGAGTTCATAGTTTAAGATGTTACCAGGAGGTGGTGTCTGGTTGGAGGTGGGTTACTGTGAGTGTGACCTTGAAGAATATATATCTTACCCCAGCTCCTCTCTTCTCAATCTGCTTCCTGACTGCAATGGGATGATCAGCTACCTTCTCTCACCATGATGTTTCTACTTTGGAACTTACGGAGCATGGACTGAAATTTCTAAAACTGTGAGCTGAAACAAATCTCTACTCCTTTGAAGTGTGGAAGTGTGATGCCTCAACAATGAAGAAAGCGACTAAGACAGCGGACAAACCGTGAAAGTGTATGTGCAGCTAGCATTAGAATGACTAAAAAGTATTTGCTTAAGCAAATGTCAGAAAATTTATGTTCTAGAAGCTGTCTTTCAAATAAAATCTTCAATTTTGCAAGCCAGAGTGTCTTCAATTACTTGGGAGCAAACATATGTCAATAATGTTCATTATGGATGTAGCTGTTCCCCTAAAGCCTCACACACTTGTAGGTGGAGTGTGTGATACTAGCGTTAAGAGTTTGTGGTACTGGATTAGTCCACTAATTACTTTAGCATAGTTCTGGGTGTGGAGAATGGAATGGCCCATTCTGCATGTCAGTGGCACCATCCAACAGGCTTGTAGCCTGGATGAAATAAAAGCCCAAGCGACTCATTGCTTGCTGCCTCCTGCTGACCCTGCCACGAATTGTGTCTCCTGTGCCATGTCCCTCTGCTATGCTGCTCTGCTTTGGAGCCACCTGTCTGTGTACTGAAACCTATTCAAACTGTGAGCTAAAAGAAATCTTTTTTTCTTTAAATTTGGGTATCCAGGAGTTTGTGCTAGTAATGAGAAAAGTAAGATGCTTTGAAGCTTAGCAAGTAAATTCTATGAATACTCAGGTTTTTTTTTACCTGAGCTCATTTAGAAATTTCAAGGTTATGTGAGGTATGTTTGAAGCAAATAGAGAATATGCTATGGGGAGATACCAGTTTTAGCATTCGTCTCACCTCCTACTTTTAATCCAACCACAAATCTACTTTACTTATTGCACATCTCCATAATGACCTAAGGAACATCAGACCTGCAGAAACTGACCTGCAGCCATGGCAGGCTCTTCAGAAAATTAGAAAATGTACCTCCTATTCCCTGGTTCTGACTAAAGCTTTGTGACATACTGTAGAGTTCAGAGGTGAAGAATTACTAGAAAGACTTTAGCCAAAGCAATTCTGTGAGTCCTCCCACAGCATGGGCAGTGAATTGTTTAAACGATAATTTGCCACAGAAGGATTATTGGCACTTTGAGTGGTCTCTTCACAGAAGGAGGCAGAGTAAAATTTTCACAGCTGAGGAGACCACAGAGCAGAAACACATTCTTTATTTTCTTAACAGGGTCTTGATGTCCTGCCAAATGGGCAGACTCTTGTATGCCACATAACAAAGCAAATATGATTAGTGTTTAAAGTAACACTATACCTTGACATAAGGTTTAAAAAATAAGTAGATCCATAAGGAAAAGAAAACAATGATTAATTTAAAATGATCCATTGGCCAGACAAAAGTAATAGAACAAAAGGAACAGATTACTATGAAATAAAGATACTAGGGAACATAAATGACAGACAATAAAATAATAAAGCAACACTTAAAACCACTCAAATTGCATCATAAAAAGATCACAAAACACCAAAAATATCAGATTTCAATTTACAAATTCAATAGATGAAATGAAGAAAAGGATGCCCAAATTAAATTACTGGAAGGCAAGTAGAAGAAAAACTTTAAAATGCAAGTCATAAGCAAATCTAGATAGAATAAGGGTCTTTAAACATAAATCATTACACTAGTGGAGTTTCTAAAAAGAGAGAAGAAACCCAAAAAGTAAGGATTATTCACAACCCAAACATTTGAGAGATTTGAGTACACCTACTTGAAAGACCCAGAAGTTTACAGAAGGAACTTATTATGAAATACATTCATCGACCTATCGTAAGTCTCTGGTTTACCAACAAGTTCTTTTCTGGGAGAATTGTCCCTAAGTGGGATCTGTACACACATGAATAGTGAGTTTTATACAGTAGAGTTATGAAAGCTCGCAATTCTAAAGTTCATAAGTAGAGGACTAATTCTATTCTGCTTCTGAAATTTTTATTAACTATAAACAGAAAACTAGCATCTGGACAGAGAAAATAAACTAAGAAAATCAGAATAATATTGGCTGTACCTACTCTAATACCAGAAACTAGAAGCACTAGAATGACATGGGTAACCACCTCTGAAAAGAAAACATGTAATCTCCAAACTCACATAGCTGTCAGATAATATACTCATAATGCTTTTCAGTACTATTTTCAAGAAAGGAATGAAAGGACTTCAATCAATAACTAATGAACCAGAACAAAAACCTTAAGAGAAGGAACTACAATAAAGAAACAAGTGAAATAAATTTTAAAGAGGCATGCAATAAGAAGAAAATACACATAACTAATCTAAATGAAAGATCCCAGTGACATTAAGCCTAATTGTCAAGATTCGCTTGTGAATGACCTGGTAGATTAGTGAAACATACTTCTAGGCATGTCTAGATAGGACAAAGAAGTGAGATCTCAGGGTCTGTATCTGATTCCTAGACCCTTCTGCAATGTTTCCCCTTCCTATTTTCTGACTACTAGGACCTTGCTCTTCTACACCCTTTTACCATTCTGTTTCTGCTTGGAGCCAGGTAACCACGGACTCAATCCTCTGTGATCATGAGCCTAATAAATCTGTGCTCCTTTAAATTTTGGGTATCAGGTATTTTGTTCAGCAATGGTAAACCTAATACAATCAGAGACAGACTGTGAATATGTGGTATACCTGCTACATAAGGAATCACAAAAGAGAAAATTATGCTACAGGAGACAATCTAATTATAATCTGGAACTAAATGTATTATCTTAAGAAACTGAGAGAAGAAGGCAATCAGGACAAAACTCCAAAAATTTCAAACCAGGTAAAAGTTAGAAAAAAAGGAGAAATAAAACAAAACTATAAAGCATGCAATATCATAATAAAATTAAGTCACAATATGATGGTAATTATAATAAATGTAAGTAAATTAAAGTCTAGAACTAAGTTCAGCTAATTATGGCTTGAAGGCCATTTTGAAACTAAAGTTTTATAGGGACACTAACTATTTACATATTGTCTATGAATGCTTTTACCTTGTAGTTGCAGAGATGAGGGGAAGATACCATATGCTCCATAGACATCAAAATATTTACTATTTGCTCCTATACAGAAAAATCTTGAAATATCTGTTCTAGAAACATAAGAAGAGACCTAATGATTGAATTAATTTAAAAAGAACAGATATTGCCTAGTCCAAACACATTTGGAGCAAAAGAATAGAGTAAGTGAAAATTACAATACAAGAAAAGTTAAGCTGAGCAAATGTGAAAAAAGGAAGTTAAACTTTTAATTTCACAAACAAAAGGACATTACATACCAGCATACCAATAAATGTTCACGAGATCAAGTAAAATATATAATGACTATGAGTATGTGTACATATAATGATAAAGTTTTGAGGCAAACCAATTAACAGATCTATGGGAATAAATAAATTCTCATACATCAGTAATTCAGGAATATAACATTTAAATAGAAACATGCAACTGTATTTTTGCTTGCATTTAAAATGTGTACTCAGCAAATATAAAACAGGAGATATAGTCTCATAAGCTAATTGCATTAGACAGCTTCACAGCCTGTATCAAACACTTGAAACTTATGCAAACCTTTTCACTCAGCAATTTATCTGCTAAGGAAATAATGACATTTCAATACAAATATATTGTGAGCCTTAATTATGATATCTCTACTTGATTAAGACATGCTCATGGGAATAAGTAAAGCATACTTCTCAACGTGTTGTCAAGGGTCACAGAAGTGTGATCTTGTGTACTATAAATAGCACTTGGATCTTTCCTCTCTGGCAGTGTTGCCCTGCTCTTCTTCCTAAACACCATGAACTGAACATTTCTGTTCCTCCATTCCCTTCAGCCATGATATTGTTGCCTTGGAATCAGCTAATCATGGACTGAATCCTAGTAAAATGTGCACCAATTTAAACCTCTCCTCATTTAGGTTGTGTGTGCTTGGTATTTTTTTTTCTGAATGACCTAAAAGGGACTAACACAAAAATTGTTCCCTGAGAATTTGGGTGGTTGCTTTGACTCTACGTGACCATGAGGTTGAGAAGCTTTTGGAACTTTGTGCAGGAAGAGTTTGGAAAAGTTTGGAGAATTGAGCTGAAGAAATGCTAGGAACTTGTAATCACAGCTTGGTGGGTAATCCTGTTCAGAGTTCAAGGGACCAGTAAAGGCCAGGCTCAGGAGTTTTCAGTTAGGAATGTTGGATCTATTTTAATGTGGATCTAGCCATACAATTTACACTCTAGAAAAATTCAGGTACATTTTGCCTGTGTCCTGACACTTTGCAAGAATGTAAGATGAGGGGCATTCATCTAATTGATCTGACAAAAGAAATGTCAAGCAACCCAATATTTAGGCTAGGGTATAGGTACGGATGGCTTTATTTAGCCAGATTTATAATGAAATTGTAAGATAAAAACAGAAAAAATTGAAAACTTTAATTTTGGCACAAAAGGAAAAGGAACTATTTGTCGGTTGGAGTGAAAGGAGTTTTGCTGATGAAGAGGTTAGCGCTCTTTAAAAAAAGTACTTTGCACAGGCATAAGAACAATGATGAATTGAGGGCATCTCAGAAATCAGCAATATCTCCATCCATCACAGGCTGAAGGGTGCAAAATTATCAATTTACTCTTAGAAAAGAGAGTCCATCTACCTCAGATTAAGAAGAAACTTCTAGACAGTTTGATCTCTGAGATTCATTTCCTTATGCTCAGCCATTTAAGTTTTCAGAGGCCACTGAAGCCATGATGTAAGGGGGCCTGGCTACTACTCCCTCTAAGAGCAGTCCATGGTGTCAACTAAATGATGCTAGTTTTACCAGTATGTAGAATGTGTATGCTGGGGTGCCTGGGAAGTTCAGCAAAGAGCACCTGCTGGGATAATGCTTGAAGCTATGTAAGTAAAGCAGAAGCTGCAATGGAGATCCCAGAAAGTTGGAGATAAAAGGGT
>PVJX010034328.1:0-13225 GCA_004027295.1 Dolichotis patagonum
CCAAGATGCCAGTCTCCACAATATTCCCAATCCAAACAGCCCGGGCCACTCTGCGGGTCTGAGAGTTTCGGGTCCCAAAGAGACAGGCCGAAATGCAGGTCTGTGCAGACTTTGGATCCAAACAGCTCAGGCCACTGTACGGTCCGGGAGTTTCGGGTCCCAAACGGACAGCCTGAGATGCTGCTTTCTGGGAGACTTCCTGGGCGTGAAGATGAGTTCAGGTTTCAAGCAGGCAATATATTTTGCCTCCCTACACCCAGAGGGTGACCAGCCCTAACCAAAGGGTGACCAGCCCTAACCAGAGGGTGACCTGCCCTAACCAGAGGGTGACCTGCCCTAACCAGAGAGTGACCCGCCCTAATCATGACCAAGTTCAGCACACCCGGCAAAGTCTCATAGGCTCTCAGTATGAAACTTGGTAGGTTTTACTGGTACAGGAAAAAAACAAGACTCAATGTTAGATGATTTCCAGACATGTAAAGGTGACCCTCCGGCTAGGCGGACACAGTGGCACACAGCTGTGTCCTAGCTACTCCAGAGGCTGAGGCAGGAGGACCACTTGAGGCCTGAAGTTATGACTGACCTGGACAACATTGGGACACCCTCTCTCAAAGCAAAAACAAAAAAGAATGCTGCAAAACAGGAAGCTAATTATAAATGCAGTTTCAGAAGTGCGAATGCCATTTTTGCAGAGAACTGATGACAGTTTACATAAAGGAATAGCAGAGGTCATTTACATGAAGACTTCTGTCCTCCAGACACAGAACTGTGCTATGAGCTTGGCTCTGTGCACTCTCAGAGTGTGGGCCGCTGCCCACTGCACAAACATGGGCATCTCTGCCTCCTCCTGGGAGTTTCCCTTTTTAAGTCTTTTCTGTCTTTTAATGTCTCTTTTCCTTCTTGGTTTCCCCTTCTCACCATCCCTTTCTCTAAATTGCCTTCCTTTCTGATTTGTTTTCCATCTCCCTGTACCCTCACATATTCGATCCAAAGTTTTTGTTCAGTAGAAATAATGATTAGAAAACTCACAACAGCAAGTGCTATAAAAGCAGTAAAATATGATCTAGACCCCCAAAATCTTGAAAGGTAAGCAGGAAAATGGGAAAACAAAAATAGATCCACAGCACTATTCAGAAAATGAAGGAATTAAACTGGCTCAACTTCATTCTAGAAAATACCTTTTGCATAACTCATAAACATTGCCATAATTCTGATGAAAATATTTATATTTCAGCGACCCCTGAAGTCCTAATGCTCCAGTCCCATGCTGTGTTAAAATGGTGGAGTCACTGAGCAGCAGCAAATAAGAGTAATAAGTGTATCCAAAAGGGCTACAAAATAACCCACTTTTTCCTATTCTTTTCCCACATCGGTGAAGGATCTGGAGGCAGCCTATCACATTACAGATATCCATGAAGCCTTGGCATTGTCTGAGGTGGGAAATGACAGGAGGGTGTTCTTGTTTGGAACTCAAGTGATGGAGAAGGAGGCCAGCGCAGAGATCCCTTCCGTCATGGAAGACATCAAAGACCTGATTGTGCACTTGGCTGCCAATGGCTGTGACTAAGCCCGGGCCCACGGTGACCTCTATGGCTGAGTGTCCTCAGGGAGTGCTGCATGGCAGGCCTGAAGCCAAAGGTTTTCACCTTTAAATAAAAGATAAGCCACCTCCTGTCTTCTCCCTGCATGGTGCGTGCACAGAGACAACACTAACTCATTAAGGGTACCCACTTAGGTTTTAAACTTTAAAAACATTATATTTGAGAGAACTCAGGAAACTTCTGCTCTTTTTCGGTTTTTTTTTCTGGCCAGGGTGAGCAGGCTGCAGACAGACTTAGCTAAACACTCACTCTGTTGCTGGGCTCCAATCCCAGCCTGGGAATAGGATTTTCAGTCAATAAAAGTAAACAAACATGAGTAAACCTTCATCCTATTTGCGATTTTTTTCAGTGACATTAAACTTGTATTAAAACATTTCACCAGGCGTGGTGGTGCACGCCTGTAACCCCAGCACTCAGGAGGCTGAGGCAGGAGGATTGCTGTGAGTTTAAGGCCAGCATGGGCTACTACATAAGCAAGTACAAGGCCAACCTCAACTGCACAGCAAGACCCTGTCTAAAAAAAAAAAAGAAAAAGAAAAGAGAAAAGAAATAGAATTAGTTGCATTCAGGAAGAATTAAGAAAGGCTAATGTTCTAGGAGGGTGTTATACTGCAGGAGGAGCCAGTGGGCATTTTTAAAATTTTATTTTTAAAATATATTTTATTTTTATTTATTTATTTTTGCACACTTACCTATTTTTTAAAATCTTGAGACCAACTTAGCTATGCAGTTCAGGCTGGTCTTGAACTCACCGCAGTCCTCCTACTTCAGCCTCCTGAGCACAGAGATTACAGGCACGTGCCACCAGACATGGTGGGGAGTTTTTCTTTCAGGAAACAGTTACTGAGTGCCAACAAGGCCGACGCTGCTTGATGCTGGCAATGAGTGAAGCAGGCATCTACACTTGAAACGCTCTCAGGCAAGAACCCAGGCATGTGGGTTCTAATGGTGACGGTGCTCTGTGAAGACACGCTGTGTGTTGTCTTCGTCTAAGATGCCATTTGGCTTCACAGAAGACCTCAGGAGGTGGCACTTAACACCTTGGAGAACTTAACCACAGAGAGGAGGTGCTGTTTTCAGAAGAGGACAGAGACAGGAGGCAAGAAAACAAGGGGAATAATGACTGCTGCTTGTAGTCATTCACTGTCCTTGGTGTAGGAATACACTACACAGAAAGAGTCCTTGTCCTCAAGGAGCTTACATTCTGGCTGGGGCAAGACACAGAAAAATAAAGCAGCAGATGAAATACTTAGATGATAGTAAAGCAAAGAACCCAAATAGGAATGGTGTGAACATTTTAAAAAAGTAACAGGCAGAAAAGACCTTACTGAGTGGTTGACATTTAAGAGGAACCCTACAGGATAAAAAGGGCCAGTGTGTGGAGTGGGGAATGAGGTGGGCTCCAAGATGTGGAACAGATGCAAGGAGAGGGAAATGGGAATGAGCTTGTCAGTTAGAGAAGGGCAGGAAGGCTGCAAGGTACAGAAAAGATGCAAGAATGGAGTGACCCAAAGTACATTAGAGGAAGGAAGAAAAGGGCCAGGCCATGGGTGAAGCTGGGATCTTTTACAAAGTTTGGAGAGCCATGACTAAGGTGGACAAAGACAGGGGTCTAGATGCCAGTTGGGAGGTTGAGACAGGGAGAATCAAGATTGATTACTAGCTGAGAGTAGTGGCGTATGCTTATAACTCCAGCAGTCTGGCAGGCTGAGACAGGAGGATTGCAAGTTTGAGCCTAGTCTGTGCAATTTATCAATGTAATGAGACCCTGTCTCAAAATTTTTTTCCCTCAGGGAAGACAGCAGTCAGATGCATGAAACTCTTATATAAAAATCCAAGTGTCAGTATATGACTGATGCAGACCGCCTGAGTTCATCACTAATCCTTCCCAGTAAGTGGACTTCCTGAGAAGTTGGTCACATCAGTCAGCTGCCTGTTGAGCAGGGATCCTTTGAAGTATAGTGGTACCAGGCCACACATCCGTCTCCAGAGGATAGGAAGAACAGAGTGTAACAGTTGCAGTCTGTTGGCTCAGATCCTCTCTCCTCTGTGCACTGGGTTGGGGGGGGGTATGTGGGGAGCAGTGGAAGGGTGCTGAGGGTTGAATCCAGGGCCTCCAGGGTAGCAAGCCCTCTGTCACTAAGCTACACCCCCAGCCCCCACAGCCTCTGTGACTCTTCTCTTGTGTACTCATTGTTAGCTGAGGTCCTGGTCCCGCCCACATGCTCACTGGATAGTCAAAGATCTTTCACTTAGTGGTGAACTTCTTGCACTGATTTAGGGCCCATCCTGCTTTTTAAAGGTAAATGTATGTAACCTCTTCCCTGATTATTTACAGGTTGTTAATTTTTTGAGAATAACTTACTGTATGTAGTTCTCCTTTTCCCAAAGTTTCAGGGGACACTTCTTGAATCTGTGTAATAGATCTGTGCACAGGTCTGTATCAAAGGGAATCTGAAGGAGATTTCTTGATTCACATACACAGATGCTAGGACAAATCTCCTACTTCCACTCCAGATAATGTCCACAATCTGAAATGTTTCTTTTACCTTTTCTTTGCATCTATAACCCACTCACATTCACATCCAGTAATGTGCAAGAGGTTTCCTCAGATTTACTACTTATGTACTTCAGCGGATTGAGGTAGAAGACTTTATTATAAAGATAGCAAGAAAGACAATTTAAAAATTAAACTTTAAAATTATTTTTTCATATTTTTATTAGTGCATATTATTTATACAATTAGTGGGTTCCATTTTGGGAGATTCGTACATGCATATAACATACTTTAATCACGCCCCCCCCCACTGTCTCATCTTTTCCCTAAAATTGTACTTTTAAGAAAACTGTAACTTCCGGACACAGAATTACTTGAGTATTCCTATTCCCTGACTAATGTATTTTGTTGTAGTTTCTTCTTCTTGTTTTCTGTCTGTGAGTAAAGTGGATTAAGAAATAAAGAGTATTCATATTTGCACTCCATATTTTACTCCTTAGCTTGTTTTTCTCTTTCAGGCCCTCTGCCCAGATCCTGGATACTAGAAGTCCATAAATTAGCTGAATTCATAAGGTTAAGGGCAGCGACCTGACTTTAAAATAAAACAGTCAAAGGAGTCGAAGGATGTTTTTAGGCAAAACATCTTAGACCATCCATCTTACATGCTACTTCCACGAATAGAAGAATGAGTAACAAACACGGTTGTTTAAAATGTATTACGTTAAACAGGGCATAGCCCGTATTCCCAGTACTTGCGACGCTGAGGCAGCAGGATCCCCATGAGTTTGAGGACAGCCTGGGCTATGAAGTGAGTCCAAGCCAGCCTGAATTGCATAGTGAAACCCTGTCTAAAGGGGAAAAAAGGGTGTTACGGTAAAAGACGTTGCCATTTACCCGCTCAGCATCTCCGCTCACCGGAAGGCACTCGCGCACGGCTCCCGCCACTTTCTGAAGCAGTCCGGGGTGCTCGGTCCTGTTTCACTGGCCCCGGTTCCGGCTGTGCGGTCCCGAACGGCCGGGCCACGCGGGACATGCAGGGCGGAAGCGATGTCCGCGGGGCTTCCCGCGGGTGGGGCGGCCGCACGGCAGCACCCGTGGGCTTCTGGTCACGTCAGAACTGCTCAGGAGGCCGCAAAACGGCGGGCAAACGCGTTCGAAGTGATGGGGATGTTTATGGGAATTAGCTTTCACTGTGATGTAATTTTAAAAGTTTGATAATTCACCGTACTTTTCGATCGTCCCGCGTGTGTTTTTCCCCAACGCCAGTCTGCAGCGCGCCTGTCTTTGAGAGCGGGCCCTGGCGGTTTCCCGCTATTCCTTTCCGTGCTCAAGTCAGCTCCCGACAACCCACGGGGCGGTGGTGGGGGGCGAGGCCTCCTCTTCCAGAGGACACGCCCCCGGAGGGCGGGGCATCTCGTGACGACACGATCACTCCCACTTGTGGGCGGGGCCAGCCACCCCCTGGGCCACAGACCGCTAAGCCACTTCGGCTTAGTGACCCGGGGCGGCGCGCGGCCGAGCCGAGCGCCCTGCGGGTGGAGCTTCTGGCCCATGGAGGATTTCTCGCTTTCCAGCTCGCCCATGCTGTCCCAGGACACCGATGGGCAGGGCACGACGGAGACGTCCGCTTACTCCTACATCTTCCGGAAGCCCCTGGTGCTCAGGAGCCTCGACTCGCACACCGGGCTTGGGGAGTCCCGGGAGGGGGCAGAGACCGAGGAGGCCGGCGAGCCAGACGAGGGACGCGGGAGCCACGAGGGATGGCAGTCGGAGCAGCTCCTGGGGCCCCACGGATCCCCTGAGTCCCGCGAGCCCTGCGGGCCCTACACCTCCCCCGAGGACCTCGAACACGACGCGCCCTGCGAGCCCAGTGAATCCCAGGCGCCGCATACGCCCCGGGCATCACACACGCCCTACAGGCTCCGCAGGGCCCCGCAGCCCCGGGGGCGCAGCGAAGCCGCCCTGGAGGCCAAGCTGCTTCCCGGCCAGGTGGCGGTGATCAACCCGTCTCTGATTACCAGGTTCCCGCCCGGTCTCCACCTGTCTGTCCTGAGCGGTAGGTGTCCCTTTCCCCAGAAACCCACCCAGCCAGAGCTGGACATCCCCGAGGGGTTTGCACCCTATGGCTTGCAATAACCTCACTCTTGTGTGGTCCACTGGGGTTCCGTGGGAAACTGACATCCTGACAACGATGGATTTCGTCTACTTCCTTGGCTGCCAACCTGTGACCCCCTCGTTGTCTGCTGACCTGTTTTTACTTCCCGTGGAAGCGCTTCTAAATTCTTTTTAGAATTTAGGTTGCATAGGTGCAACCTATGGCACCCCCTGGGCCGTACTTACCCCGTTATTGCATTTAAGTTTTGTGTTACATATTATCTGCTACTGTGTGAAAGGTAAGGTATTTTTGTCAGTGGCATATGGTCCCTTGGAAAAACAGTACTCTTGGAGTAAGTATTTAAAGAGTGTACCCCAGTGCTCACTATCCACTCAGCCCTTACCAAATTCAAAAGATGACAGGGATGTCAGGCGTGGTGTGGCACACCTGTTGTCCTAGCACTCAGGAAGCTGAGGCAGGAGGATCACTGAGAGTTCAAGGCCAGCCTGGGCTCTGTAGTGAGTTTAAAACCAGCCTGAGCTACATAGCGAGATCCTGTCTCACACAAATATAAAAACAAACAAAAACACAAAACCACATCGACTCATTGATGACCCAACCCAGAATATTTCTTTGTCTATACTGGATTCCCGGGCTGACCAATATTTATAACCCATGCTCCTTTGCGCCTTTGTGCCCAGCCTCAATTTTGCATTTTATCATTGAGGTGCTTCCCAAACAACCCCTGCCACTCCATGGCCTCTCACCATTCACTTTACTTCTCCATACAAAGCCCTGACTTCAGTTCAGCCTGGCAGTCCATCTACATTCTTTTTGCCTCCTGTGTCTTACTGACACCCCCATCCCCCACTGCCCACCTGATCCTTGCTTTGTTCTTTTTTTTTTTCTTTTTTGGTACCAGGATCGAACTCATGACCTCGCGACCTCATGCTTGCAAGGCAGGCGCTTATGCCGCTGAGCTAAGGGCTTATGCCCCAGCCCCTTGTTTCTGTTCTTTACTGCAGAACTTACAGGAACAGATATCAATTCCTCACCTCCATTGTCTCCTCACCTGGCGAAACTGCTCTAGTTTCCTGCCTTTCCACCAGCAGCTGGGCATCCTGCACAAAGATTGCAGGTTGCCCATGAATAATCCGCTGGGCTTCTCAGGTCTCTGATATCCTCACTAGTGTCTTTCAGCCCACCTTAGGCAGCCACCGTCCCTAGCCCTGTTGATTGCTGGGCCATTTCTAGGATCTCCTAGCACTAGAATCTCTAACTATATTCTATCTTTCTAGCTCTGTCCTGTATGTCCCATTTTTTGCCAAAAGCTCAGCTTCAAAGGGCCAGTAATACATAAATTCTGCTATTTCGTTATATACTATCTTGTCCTCTCTCTCACTTTATCTTCCTTGGTCCACCAGTACAATCACACACTCACAGAACTCCTAAGCTCCCTCCCCTCCCCATCATTTCTTGCTTGGTTAAATCCTATCCTTACCTGCACTTGAAAAACAGATAAATGACTCAGGAGCAGAGGTAAGAGGATCAGCAGAAGTTCAAGTCCAGACTGGACTATATAGTGAGTTCAAGGCTGGCCTGGACTACATAGCAAGACTGTGTCTCAGAAACAAACAAAACCAAATAAATGATAGGAGGATGCAAACAACTGTGTAGACTGATCTTTAAATTTACTACTTTGAACTTCCTCGAGGCTCTTGGTGGCTGTGTTGCCACAACAAATTTCCCTAATCAGTTCATTTCCAAATGAACGAGCAGTCATGGTTAGTGTTCACGTCTCTCAAAAATCCCTTCCTTCCTTTTTACGCTTAGTGGACAACTTCACATTTTTCCTCACTGAGAATAGAAGAAATCACAAAAGATTTTCATATCTTTCTGCCTTGGAATCTACCAAACTACCAGCATTTGTACATTAATACTGTATTTTCCCCTGTTGCTAGAGGGTGAACTGGCCTTCCTTTTATTAAAGGTAATTTCCTCAGTCTCTATATTGGATCCCATCCCATGGAATGTAAGCTCTTTGCTCCTATAATTATCTCCCTCTTCCCCCTTATCGTGTTCTCTCTACTGGATCAGTATCATCAGCATACAAACATGCACAATGATGCCTGTCTAAAAAAAAACGAACACAAGCCTCCCTTAACCCCATATGCCCATTCAGATACTACTTTATCTTTCTGATTCTTTTTTTTTGAGGCAGGGTTTTGCTATATAGTTTGGGCTGTCCTTGAACTCACTATATAGCCCAGGCTGGCCTTGAATTCATGGCAGTTTCCTGCCTCAGCCTCCGGAGTGCTGGGATTACAGGTATGCCTCACCGTGCTGGGCTTTTTTTTTTTTTTTTGTGGTGGGGTGACAACTGGGGGAGGCTTTCTTTCTAAAGGAAATTTTCTCAAAATAGTCATCCCCATGTCCTCCTTTGTTATTCTTTTGAGGCCCACCTAAATCTTGGCTTGTTTTCATTCCTTGTCTTAGCTGAAACTGCTTAGTGAGGTCACAATGACCGCTGCCTTTACCAAGTTCAAAGGTTAGTTCTTTGACCTAATCTTTCTCCTTTAACACATTTACTCCATCTAAAAAGTCTTTGCTTTCTTGGCTGCCAGTTCCTCTGGTGTCTTACAGTGTGGATCATGCCTGACATAGTGCCCCCTGCTGGTGCTTCCTTTAGGTTGAGGTGACTGATGGCAGAACCCTCTTAGATCTTCTAGAACTTTCCTCATTCTCTGGGTGATGTCATCCATTCCATGGCCTTAATTATATGCTGGTAACTTTCCAAATTATCTCTAGCCTTAACTTCCCCCTGAACTCCAGAGATTTCTAACCCATTACCTATGTAGCACTCCTGTTTGAATGTCAGGCACATAGAATTTAATGCATCCCAAACTGACACCTATTTTCTCCTGCCTCTAAAGCCCTAGCAGATCCTCACTGTGAACTGTGTTGTGATTGTGGCTGTTTGTTAACCTCTCAGACGCCATCGTCTCTGTAAGCGGCTGCTTGTTGAGTCCACTGCGATAGCCCTGGCTGACCCTCACCCCAGTGTCCTTCACAGGCCTGCAAGGCTCCTCCTGCTCTGGCCCCTTTCTAACCTGACCTCCAGCTGTATTTGACGTGGCCCTAACCTCACGCCTTACCACAGTCCCTAGAGTTTCTGCTGTCCAGCTGTGACAACTTGCTGCTATCTCAGGATCATGTCACCTGCCTTGTCTTCTGCCAACATACTTTCTTTGAGTGCTCAGTCACCTCCTTATACCAAAAACAACACTCTCAGATGTGTTAAAACACTTAACTGACTGTATTATGTCTTTTTATTAAGCTCTCATGACTATTGTTGAGTAAAGAATATTTTTTCCCTTCCTTTTCTGACTTCCTTTGTCCCTTTCTTCCTTTCTTTCTGTTATTTTCTTTCTTTTTTGTTTTTTTTGAGACAAAGGGCCTCACTATGTAGCTTAGCGTGGCCTGGAACTCATGACAATCCTCCTGCCTCAGCTTCCTAGTGCTGGGCTTACAGGCATGTACCAGCATATCCAGCTCATTATCTCCTTCTCCTTCTCCTTCTCCTCTCTTCTTCCTCCTATTCTTCTTCCTCCTCCTCCTCCTCCTCCTCCTCCTCTTCCTCCTTCTCTTTTCCTTTCCTTTCCTTTCCTTTCCTTTCCTTTCCTTTCCCCCACTCTCCTTTCCTCTCTTTTCTTTTTCTATGCTGGGGTGGAACCAAGAGCCTTGTGCATGTGGGGCAAGCATGCTATCCCTGGACCACATCCTCAGTCCTTTTAATATTTTTTTTTTTTGAGACAGGGTCTCGCTGAGTTGTGCAGGCTGAGTTGTGACCCTCCTGCCTCAGCCTCCTGAGTAGAAGAATCTCTTCATATGACCGTTGTGTCACCAAGTCCAGTGAGTCCTTTTCTATCTGTGGTTGGAGTTGTTAGGAAGATTCCAAGGCCAATACCTTCCAGGCGTGGTGTATGGTGTGTGCTCAGTAGCTGTTGGCCTTCAGTAGTAGGAGCATTAGTATCATCTTACTTGACATCTTGGTAGCGTCACACTACTGCCTTCTCCTTCTTGGACACCTCCTTCTCTGGGGCTGTGACACCATAAGCCCCGGGCTGCCAGGTCTCTGGGTGGCTACTGCTCCTCAGCCCATTCTCTGAGACTTCCCTGAGGTCCTGAGGGCCTCTGAGTGCTGGGGCTTTAGTTTGTCTGTTGGTTCACACCCTTCTCCCTCAGTGGTCACTGCCACCCTTGTGGCTGGACCTTGTTCTGTGCTGCTGCCTGCTGAGTTTTCATATCTATGCTCTGTTCTCCAAGTGGACATCTCCATCTGGATGCCCCTGCAGCACTTCAAATGCCGTAGATGTTGTGACTAAAGTCTTGATTTTCCTGCTCATCTTGTTCTTCCCTCAGTTTCCCCATCTAAAGAAATAGCACCCAGTTGTCCAAGGTAAAGAAAGTCCGCTGTTCTTCCTGACCGTCTTTCCTGACCCTCAAACACACTCAATGAAAGCTTCTATCCAGGGCGTTTCCGGAATTCATTCATTTCCCGTGTCACCCCCACCCCATGGTGGTTTGTGATTTACGGCTTCGTTCCCTGAGGTTGTTTCACTACTGCGACCAGAGTAGATATTTTAAAACACTGAAGGAAGATCCTGCATTTATTTATTTATTTATTTAGACAGGGTCTTGGTATGTAGCTCAGGCTGGCCTCAAGCTCATAGTGATGCCCCTGCCTCCTGCCTGCTGGGTCCTGGGATTACAGGTGCGCGACGCCACACGTGGCAGCTCAACTGAAATTTGTTGAAGTCTTCAGGACGCACCAGGCTCCCAGCCTCAGTTCCCCCCGCTCCTGCCCACTCTGCACCGTGCCTCTCCCTCTGTCCCTCCAGTGTGCTGTCCTGTCTGCCCGGCTTCAGAATCCACTGTTGCTGCCTCTGCCTGGACTTGCGGTTTTCTGGGGACCCTGTCTCACGGTCCACTCCTGTCCCTCAGGTCGAAACTCATGTTTTTAACAAGTGGGTGGGCTGGGGGTTTAGCTCAGCTACGTAAGCGCCTGCCCTGCAAGCTCGAGGCCGTGAGTTCAATCCCTGGTACCAAATAAATAAATAAATACAAAGTGGGCAAACTGTAATCCCAGCATTCTGAGAAGCTGAGGCAGGAGGATTGTAAATTTAGGCCTACCTGGTGCAACTTTAATGACTTAGCCAGACCCTGTCTTTAAATAAAAAATTAAAAAAAAAAAATATAAGGACTGAGTGCATACATCAGTGTGAAAGCCCTGGGTTCAGTCCCTGGAACCGAAGTGGGGAAAAACAACAGTAGGAAAGCCCACATGTCGGAGAATTTCCTCTCCCTCAGGTAGCTTGAAATGAGACTCAAAACAGTTGTCAGACTCTGCTTTATTTTTGTATGGATTTATCTTTGGTACTGGGAATCAAACTCATGACCTCACACAGGCAGGCGCTTGTGCCACTGTGCTAAGTCCCTGGCCTCCAGCTCCTGTTTTAGAAAATAGTATTTTACAGCACCTGCCTGGCAAGCATGAGGCTGTGAGTTCAACTCCTGATTAAAAAAAAAAAAAGGAAAAAGAAAACAGTATTTTAAAGCTTCCTGCCCCTCAGTTGCCTTCTAGACTCTCTTGTTACTTTGAATAAGTCTATATTAATTTCCTTGGTAAGGCTTGACAAGTGTTAAGTATAATTATAACTGTTACATAAAGTTGTATAAACAGGAGGCACAATTTAGCCTTCCATGCTACTAACATTTACTGAGCAAAGGCCCCTTCTGTTTCTTGTGGGGTGCAAGGGTGACTCAGACGGCCAGGCCGTGTGCAGACTGTTTTTAATGTGTACAGCAGGTACTGCTATTCTGTCAGTCTTAAACTCTTGGTCCCTAACCACGGCTGTGACTGCTAACTTCACTGAGCACTTGCTATGTGCAGTGCTAGGCACCGAGCTGTAGATGACTGAGACATGGATCCCAACTAAGGAGGACGGTCCTACAGCCTGCGAGGCCGGACACGCCCATAACAATAGCAGATCTGCAGCGTGCAGAGGAAGGCAGACTGGAGCAGCCTACAACACAGTCACTTCATTGTCCTGAGTTAAATGGCAACAATACAGTCTTTTTAAAATAGGCTAAGAAAAAAAATACATCTAAAGTACTCATTCATTCAGGGCCGAGGGTGCAGGTCCGTGTAGAGTGCTCGCTTAGCATGTGCAAGGCCCTGGTTCATTCCTAGTAACACACACGCACACCCCGAAACAGAACTGTGACGCGTGATGTGCTGCTCCTTCTCACTCAGGTGACGACACGCCACACTGATCTCTTTCCCTGGACAGCACATCTTCCCGCATGGGTGCATGCAGGGCTCCCCCGTGTTCCCTTATTCACTTTCACCCGAGTTGCTCCAGGGACCTGTGGTCACCACAAGCCATGCCATCCCTGTACAGCTGTCATGCAGGGCACACGTGGTACCGTGTCCAGTGAATTCTCAGGAGGGAGGTGGCTGGGGCTTTGTGATTTTGACTGAGTCAAACTGCAGCCCTGACACAGCGATTCATTTTGTGTCCTTGTCCCCGAAGCTCCACCACTGTGGAACAGGGTCCAACTCTTGATGTTTTGAAAATCTGATAGAGGAAAAGCTATCATTATTATTTTAATCTGCATTTATATTATGATAGGAGTGATATTAAATATCATTTTATACATAGGTCATGTCCCGTGCCTGATAGTTTGGCACTGTTGGTTTTGCTTTTTATTTATAGGGGGATTTGTCTTTTGGCTTGGAGGTGTATGGCATGAGTTTTTCAGTTGTTAGTTGGCTCTTTGTCTTTGGTTATGTTTGTTTATTTTGTATCACAAAAACATTTTTGTGGTAAGATTTTTCCACCACAGTTTGTGGCTTTTATAATGATTCACTAGGAGAGCCTTTTAAAAAGCTTTTACACCCGGGTTATGAAGGTTTTAACCCTTGTACTTTATATCATTTTTTTAAAAGTGTAAATCTTTGATTTCTTT
>PVJX010034329.1:0-19047 GCA_004027295.1 Dolichotis patagonum
AACTATTTTATTGTACATAATGTAAAGGAATTGATACAAAGTTAACCAGAGATAAAGTGATACAGGGCCAAAGGAAATTTAGAGACCTCTCAGACAATAGATGTGAATGGTAGAAAAGCTTTTCACTCCTCAGGGCCATAACTCTGCAGGTATAGGGTCATTCCTTCCAGGTAGGGTTACCCTGATGGGAGCAGAAGTTCCCATGATGGAATGGCCTGGGGACTTCTCCTGGGCCTCTCGGACATCTCTGTTCAGAATCCCTGAGCGTCCCCTCTGACTCTACCATTTCTCCAGTGACATCCCAGTTCTCTTGGTCCCATGGACCTGCCTTGGGGTGTTACAGTTCCATGTCTTTTTTTCTTTCAAATGCAGTGGCAGCAAGTGAATGCCTGCAGGAGCCTCGGGTGTCAGTGGGCCAGACGCTGCCCCCCTGGGCCACCTTTTCTTTGCAAACCTCATCTCTGGGTCCTGGTTAAGAGCTGGATCCTCCTCCTGACACTGGTCTTCCTGCAGTGTCAATTTCATCACACCATTCCTGTCCGCAAGATCCTCCAGCTATCTCCTAGTAATTGCTGTCAAAGTCCATTTCTTTACTGGCAGTCAAGAGTCGCTGTAATCTTTCTCCAAGTCATTTACAAAAATGTTTTTTCTCCCTCCTCAGAAGCTTTTCTTGTATTCTAGCTCCCCTTCTCCACTTTGCTGCTCCCTGGAAGGCTATGTGCATAACACCCTCATCCCCAGCCTATGGGGCTTCGGACTCCCGAGTCAAACACAACCTATGAGACTTTGAAAGTTATTTGGCCTTAAGATAAAGCAGAGAAAACTAATCCCAAACCAAAGCATTAATTCCAGTCCTAACCAGCATCCCAACAAGTTACCTAGAACCTCTCAGTAAAAGGGGACTGACCATAAAAGTTAGATATTCCTGCCCTCCAGAGTCAAGGCTCTTCTGGGCAGTCTTAAGTTTGTTTCCCTTTCTGCCCACCCCAGTCCCCACCTCCGACAATCCCTTCCTGCCTCTGGCAGTATTTCCTTGAGAAACCTCGTCTGTGTGTCAGACTTTGTATCTTCTCAGAGCCAGGTGCACCAGCCCTCGCTCCCAAGGAGGATTCTTGCAGACAGCATTCGGTCTCCCTGACAGCACTTCAGATGTTTTATGACAGCTGGTCCTTGGTCTACGTTTTCTAAACTGGGCGTTTTCAATTCTTGAAATGGTGTCTGAAACCTCAAACCGAGGCCCCTGGTCTTTCTGGCCCACGAGGCGGTGGGCCCAGGCCTCCCCCGCTGCTTGTGCTGCCTCCTGACAGGCACTCCTTCTTGGCAGGTCCCCTGCAGCAGGTCCTCTGTCACCTGGGAGCTCCTCAGAGTCCGTAGGTGTCTTTTTCATCCTCGTAGTCCCAGGGCCTTCTCCTGTTCCTGGAACTTTTATTTTTATTTATTTTTAAACAAATAGATAAATGCATGCTTCCCCGTTATTCATCTTTTACTGATTTAAGTGAATCTTCCTCTTCGAAATGAATTGAATAGCTCATGTGTACTCCAACAGGATAGAGGAGACAGAGGATTAAATGCCCTGGAATGCAACATATGCTTTGATTAGCATCTTTTCTCCAGCTATGCCTATTCCTGACTCAGAAGAATGCGCCTTATAGTAAAATCTAGCTCTTTATTTATATAATGCACCCAAATCATATTTGCCTAGCATATATACGTGCAGGGGTTTTTATTTTTTCTTTTCCTTCTTCAAATATAAGAATCAATGTTTAAGCATGTTGAATTTATTCTTGTTGGGTTTACCAAAGTGGCCTTAGAGAACCTCTGGATTCTTTTGCTCCCATTCATCATAGATGGTATGCCTCCTATTTTTCTTGGCGAATTCTGAGTGGGCCTTCAAAATTCGCTGATCTATGTATTAGTAAGTGTATTATTTATTCATTTCTTCAATGGCTGTTCACTGAGCATGTAATAAATGTAAGGCAATGCGGATTCACAGGCAAACAAAAAAGATAGGACCTGACCCCTCAGGAAGCTTATGCTTCAGGGAAGTGGCTTCTTGACACTGGCATTGCCAGAATAACCTGGAAGGATGGCAAAATGCAGATTATTGCAATCACTTCACAACCAAAGCTTCCGACATAACAGAACTGGTTAGGGTGTACGGGAGATTGTGCATTTCTAACAGGCTCCCAGAAGATGTCGATATTGTTGTTCTAAGGACCACACTTACAAGAGCTCTATGTTTAATTGCCAAGGATTTGATTATAAGTGAATATGACTTTACAAGACTAAGGACACATGCTTGCTTATACAATACTTCAAAGTTTACCTTATTCTGCATATTGTGTCTAAATATAGCAACAACTACAAGTTCCCTTAGTTGAGTACAATAAAAGAGATCATCTAATGTGCTGAAGGGAAGTGAAGGACATATTAATAAAACTTGGCCTCTTGTTAGATTAACTAGCCAGTTTATTCACTTGAAACAAAATATTTAATATAATATTTAATGTGGCTATAGTGCTATTTATGGAACTAGAGTGTTCTTTAAAAAATAATGACTAGTGCATTAGATTAAATAATATTCATTCAAGTACTCTGTTTAGAAACTCTTACATCTCTAATACATTATTGCTGTAACTGTGAGTTAATCAGTGAGGATCAGAAAGCTATGTGGTGCTCAGAGAATTAGTGCATAGACAAGGGGAGAATCTAACCTTGAACTCAAATCTTCACAAGGGAACATAGCCAATAGCAAAGGGAGGTGCAAGTTTATATTGATATCATTCACTTCCACAGGAGCAATTCAGCCCAGGCATCTTTTGAGATGTGAACAGTGACGCATCTGGATGCCTCGGAAATGTCCTCCCATCTCTGATCCTTAACTATTTCCTGGAAGCAACCCAAAGAATTGTACAAATGGTACTATCAACAGCTTTGATCTGCAGAATGGCTTTTAGGAAAATTCAAGGACTGGCCAGCCCAGATGGGGCCGATATGGCCTGTTGAAACATGATCCTTCCGTGCCTACTGCCCAGCTGGAAGGGGACCCTGAAGACACTTTCCAAAGATTGCAGTTTAGGTGGGCACTTTCCAAAGATTGCAGTTTAGGACCCTCCCTGTACCCTGAGCAGGTGTCCTGCTTCCAGAGTGACAGCTATGCCATAGCCTTCACACAGTGCTTTGTTCAAACTCCCATCCTGTGCTATGCTGGGAAGGAGCCTAATAAATTATAAACCATACTCACCATAGCACTAAGAATCTGCCTACTCTCAAGCTTATTTATTAGCTCTTCAGATGATTGCTTCAGCTCCCAAACACCCAAATGGTTTGGCTTTGCTTACATTAATGACTCCAAACATTCTGAAGTGGAAGCACCATATTTTTGTTTATTTTAGTCCCTGGCTGTCTGGCGCCCACTAATGATTCAGATTCTGTGTTCTTATCTCTAATTTTCTCCAAGATGGAGGCTATATACTTTTTAATATTCAGATTAAAGTGAAATAGGGCTGGGAGTCTAGCACAGTGGCATAAGCACCAGCTTGGGAAGCACAAGGTGGTGAATTTGATCCCTAGTACAAAAAAAAAAGAAAGGAATTAAAGTGAAATAAAGTCAATTTCAGTTAAGAATTGCATATCGTTAACTAAAAAATATTAAAAGGCTCAGTAGTCTACACATTTATAATGGTGAAGTATTGTTTTACATGCACAGTGACAAAGCAGACAGCCATGGATTGAATTATGTCCCCACCAAACTTGTATGTTGAACCCATATCCCTCATTGCAATGGGTATTTGAGATGGGGCTCTAGGGACACAAGTGAAGTTTAGCTAAAGACACAAGGGTGGGGCCCACACAGTGGGATTAGTGCCTTTATAAGAAATGACCCCAGAAAGGTTACACACTCTTTCTCTCACATGCTTCCCTCCACTCACACCTCCATACCTCACCCCTACCACATTATATGACAGCCAATCACAGGTCACCATTAGAGCTACCTCTGCCAGCATCTGGATCGTGAATCTCTCTCCTCCAGAACTGTGAGAAAATAAATTCCCATTTAACCCTCCTGGTCTCTGGTATTCAATTATGATTATTTGATTTAAAGCACAAGAAAAGCATTTTAAATGAAATTTCTTCATGTATTAGATAATTTCAATAATGACGCTCTTAGAATTTGTTTGTAGATGATATGGACTTAGACTTCTAAAGTCTAATTTTACTGGAATTTTAGACATAACAAAGTCATTCCTGATTATTTATTTTTATTATATTTCATTGAAGGTATAACAGACTAAAATAACAATATGACTCTCAATGTTTTGATGTAGTGTACAAATATATCAACAGCAAAAACTTAGTGGGAAAGTACATATTCCTTTTCTTACCACTGCAACAAGGTCATGGACTTTGGCAAGCATGCGCAGAACCATAGTTAACCAAATTGGACACGCCATTTTTAGAGTATAAAATGTGAAGTGCCACACACTCGCCCCAGGGCCACAGTTATATATCTCAACAGAACATGATAGAAAAGCAAGTTGAGCAAAGAATTCTGAGGGTCAGCAGGTTGCTGATTGGCAGAGAAGCAAACAAAGCCATCCTCTGAGTTAGTCAGATGTTTTGATTTCCAGTAAAGGTTCTGCAAACAAGTACCCAAGTGCACTGACTGTCAATTGCCAGAACCACGGATCCCCTGGTTTTCAAAGCTGTACTTGTGTACAGCCCATAAACAAACTGTCAGAGGCTTTGTACATCTGAACAACACAGTTGTAAAGTTAATTTTGGTTGGAAAAAAAAAGTACTACACACTGGTTTTAATTTGGGTGGAATTTTGATCAGGGAAAAATTACACCGTGGCCATTTCTCGTGTTTCTGTGGACGTGTGTAATAATGCCCTCAGTCGCCAAATGTTGAAGATTCTAAGAAAACAAATCGGGAGAGGTCTAGGAGGGTCCGAAGGCTTTGTCTCATGGACTGTTTAGGTCCATGGACTAGCAAGAAGCCTGGAGCACTCCCTATCAATTATGGGCTTCAAATTTAAGGATCCATATTTCAGAAGTAACTCTATCCTATTGTTTCAAAATAGTCTTCCAGCACTTTCACTCATTCAGAGCACCTAGCGCATTTAACCTGTCTGCCTGATCCTTCTCTGATTTCTGACACTGTTGAGCCCATTTAAATCTAGCGTCTTCTAGCAGTGATATCACAAAGCTGAACATTTCTTGCCATTCCAGTCCTTTTGAAGTGAAAAACAAAAGTATTCACAAAGGCAAGCGTGTTTGCAAGCGCGTACTTGCAAGTGTGGAGAAAGAAGGGAGGAAAATGCATGATGTTGCCCAATAGGGCCTAAAGAAAAGTCGGATTCTTTCCTGGAGTTGCTAAGCCGCCCACGTCTCCCCTGAGCCGGCCCTGGTCACCGGGCTGATGCAGCTGCCTTCTGCTCTGCACTGCAGAAGCCTCTGGGCGGCTTCCTTCCGCAGTGGGGACCACCTCTGAGGTCAGCTGGGCTCTGATCATCACCAGATAGTGAGTCCTGGGAGCCTTCACCAGGAAACAGTCAGGTTCACTCCAGGATTCCCAGCCCAGTGGCTCTCATCACCCTTCCGACAGAAGTCACTTTCCACGTACACAGGCTGGACAGATGTTTTAATTATCTGCACTCAAGATACAGCCTTTTAAGACATACATTTGTGTATATATATATACATAAGACAGCGAAGATGACAATACCACTGATTCTATTAGTTCTTGGAAAAGAACAGTTAATACTCAGGATTAGATCAATTTTGCCTGTCGATAGCTGGTAATCTAACCAACCCTTTTGAAGACACCAATATGCAATATTACAACCACTGTTAAATTCCCATCATCTTGTTTTGAAAGCCTATATTGTTATTGTTTTGGGTTTGTTGTTATTGTTATTTGTCTCTTTTGCTTCATGGTTTTCTTTTCTGTGCCTTTTTTTTCTCTTAAATAAAAAAATACAGTTTTTAAAATTTGAATGAAGACAACACATACGAGTAGTGGTTAGAAGCAGCTGAGTTAGAGCAACCGTTCATCTCTGCAAGAGCTGACGACTTGCCCAAAGAACCACAACTGTCCTATGACAGTAGCTCTAGTATGACATGAACTAGTTTACAGAACCACTTATAGAAAATTTTACCTGAAAGTACAGGAACATGATAAAATTACTTCATGTTAACATTTCAGATTCCTCAAGTATATGAAGTCGTATTGTGCTGACAATTTTATAAGCAATATATAGACAAGAATGGTAGGAATTTTGTAGATAGGAATTCTGAAAGAAATGAAATGACTCATCTAAGGTCATATGGATTGAAAATTAAAAACAGAACCCACATTTGTACTTCAAAGTTGCCATTTCTACTATAGTGTCTACCTCTTAACTCAACAAAAACATTTAGAGGGATTGACACATGGGCAGGTTTTTGGTGGGGAGGCTATTGGGAATCAAACTTAGGACCTCACACTTTCCAGACAGGCATGGTGCCACTGAGCTATATCCCCAACCCCTCCATTGGCACTGAAAGAGTAAAGATAGGGTGCTCAGGGTGTGATTAATTGGCATTTGCCTTCATGTGACAAAGCCCTGGAATCGATCCCCAGAATCACAAAAAAATAGAATACAATAAAATAAACAACAAATATTAAAGACCAGGAATCCTAAGCATTAAGGTAATGAACACTAAGTCATAATTAACAAGATGATCTATCTCATTCGCCCTCCTGTTCTGCCTGGCAAATACAAAACCCATGTGTTTCCTGGTGAGTCGGAAGACTAAATTTTCTGTCAATCTCATACACACCTAGGGCCATTTTGAATGACGGGGTTTCTGTCTTGAGGCTTTTGCCAAAGTGTGATGGGGCTGAAACACACATTCTTCATTTTATCCACCAGCTTTCATCTCCATCCCAACCCCTGAGGTAGGTGCTAGATTGCTACATTCTACATCAAAAAACCAAGGCAAGGCACTTAACCGCTCCAAGTGCCAGTTTCACAGTCTGTAAATCGCTACTGTTACTATCATCGCTTAACCAGGGCCTCCTTAACTCTGAGCAGAGATTGACCTTCCTTCTTTCATGGCTTCCCAGCTCTGTGGGTTCCCTGTGCATGCCAGGGAACACATAAAAGCTCTCATATCTCTTCTTTCCTTGTCAGCTCTGCTCTGTGGCAATCTGAGCTTCTGGATACCCAGGGAAACGTGCAAATCAACAAAGTCAAGGGTCAACGTTTAGACACACATTTACTTGGCATAAGTTTATATATATTCTGAACTATAAAACAATTATTGACTTTAGTTTAGCTCACATTTCCATATATTATTGTTACATTTTGCACTTTCAACAGGCTTGTTCACTTTCTCTTGCCTTATTTTCCACCATTGTGTTTCTGTCATTGCTGTCAGGCTTTATGTTGTAGTTCCGCTTATTTTCTGGGTCCCCATCATGGACAAAGACTCCCACTCATGAAACTTTCTGTTTCACTTACCTCATTCACCAAAGCATACAGAGAACTGCTTGGTGTCCAATAGTTCCACGGTATTTGTTAGGGAAGGAATGAAGGAACATCCTTGGGTAAATTTGGAAAAACAAGAATTTTAATTTTGGAAGTAATATATCTAAGACTTACTGAGTGGTTACATTCATATTATTATAAGAAATTGGTATGCGTTAATCCATTGGTGGAAATTTATATCCAATTTGGGAAGCTGAGGCACAAAGAGATTAAGTAATCAGCCTAGTCACTCAGTTCAAAAATAGCAAAATTAGCATTCAAATCCACTAAACTGTCCTGTGCTGTTAATCTCTGTGATGTATTGCTTCGTTTTGGTAGCATGTAAATCATTCACTGAGTGAAACGATAATTACCAAACATCTATTCCTATTCAAGCAAATGACAAAGAATCAACTCAAAGGAGGTTCCCATAACTTACTGAATTCTCTAAACTCCAGAAATCCCCTTCATTCAGGCAAATTTACAGTAAACACTTGAGAGAGAAAAACAGAAAGAGAGAGGGAGAGACAGAGAAGGGGGGGTTAGGACTGGATCACACATTGTTTTACCCAGACTCAGTATAGATTAATAAATCACAAACAACTGAATTCCAAAGACTCTCTCATGCAACCCTGAGGTTTTTTCAAGGAACCTTCCCATCTGGATGGTGTACTGATTCTTTTCATGTTGTATTTCCCTAAGGATGACTCACAGGAAACTGAGGCTTCAAAAATATGTGGTTCTTTTCTTTTCTTTCTTTTCTTTTCTTCTATGGCATTTCTCTACCTTTGCTGCAGAGATTTTAAAGATAAGTAATTTTGTTAGTCATATATTTTTCTCATTATGTTTGAGGGAAGAAATTTACTTTTTCTACTTCTTTGTCGCCTTCTCTAATCATAACAGTGTTTATGCCTATGTGATGATGATCATGATGTTGATGGTTCTGTTGAGTGTGACACAAATCGTTCAGTAAATGGAAGCATGAGAGTGAAAGGAACCTGAGTATCTGGTGAGATGACAGTGAAAACACAGTTGTTGGGTAACCACGATGTGTACTGAGCTGCGCTTCTTACAATGAAAAGTATAAAAGATTCGACATCTCCCTGCCCTACACAGGGGACAAACTTCAGGAGACGCAGAGGTGGAGCAAATGTCCTTGGTAGGAGGTGAGGGCAGAAGGTGTGAGATGGACATGAAATGCAATGATGCCACATTTCCTGGGAAATTATTCATTTGAACTTGAGGGTCATCAGCGCCTTTGTGGAAATCTGGCATTTGAAATAGGTCTTGGGAGATACTGTAGACTTTCTCTTAGAAATCTGGAAGAATAAGGAAGAAATTTGTAACAGTCAGCTTCTCTCTGCATCCATTTCTTCTCCACTTCCTTCACTACAATAACTTTACACCACTAAAAGTGGAAAGGGCCAGGGTAATGCTTGATGCATATGATGCTCAATAAACAGTATTGGAAAAAAAAAGCTACTTATAGTTCTTCCAAAACAGAGTCCAGATTGGTGAAAAATTTCAATTTGTGAATTAAGGAAAATTTTGTGCTATATTGCTCCCACATGAAAGTCAATTAAAAAAAAGGTTTGGGGGTATCTCTATGAACCATCCATGGCGTAACTGCAGCAGAACTCCAGTTTTCAGGGCTGGTCATTTTCCAGCTGGATTTTATTTTCAGAGAAAGCTGAAAGGAGGTTGATCAATGATGATGAGGACCTGGATCAAGTTAGGGCCAAATGCAAGGGAGTGAAAGATACATGAGAGCTGGTTGGAGGGTAGAACTGACAGGATTTGGCATCCATTGGACAGGCTGAAGGATACTGAGTTACTTTGACTCTTCAATTTCTAGCTTGAGTAACTACTTGGAACTACTTTTTACTGAAATGGCAATGAGGCAATGAGGAAGAAAAGAGTTGGGGGAAATATTAAAACCAAGAGCCTTTCAACAAGATGGAGATGCAACAGTCAAAGAAGTTGTAGGGAAGCCAGGGAAAAGAATACCACAAAAGCTAGGAGAGTTGTAAGCTGTCCATCATGTTAAGTACCTCTGGAATAAAGAAAAAACATGATTATGCATATTTAAAATAGTGCTGAAGTAGGAGGGTTGCTACAAGTTCAAGGCCAGTCTGCATGTAACCTATACTGGAGACAATCAGCTTATAAAGACAGAAGGTTTATTTGGCTTGTGGTTTTAGAGGTTTACCTTCATGGTCTGTCAGCCCTGTTGCATTTGGGCCTGTGGTGGCTCAACATGGTGGGAAAAACTAGCAAAGTCACACCACGCACCTCAAGTATGGGAATGAGTGTGGGAAGGAAGGAGGTGCGGTCACACATTACCTTTGAGACCACACCCCCAATAACCTAATGTCTCCCACCAGGCTCCACCTCTTAATGTTTTCACCATCTCCCAATATTACCAGGTTGGAGCTCAAGCTTTAATTCATGGGTCCTTGAGGAACAATTATGATCCCAAACATAGCAAACAGAATCCTGTGTTGCTGGATTTTCTCTCCCTGTGTTTACCTCTTAAGCAGGTCTCTGTTTTGAATTTATAAAGCCAGGGGAATAAAAGTAGAGCTAGAATATCTCCACCACTTATTAAGTTGTTGTCTCAAGCTCTAAGCCCACTCTTCTGTCTTCTGCTTTGATGCTAACTGAGTTCCACAAACTGCATTTCTGTTTTGGCAGCTGAGATATATTGTTTCTGCTGGTGAGGGAAACTACCAGGCCACAGGAGGAAACAGCAAGTCTCTCTTTATTCTCCTGAGCACAGTATATGTGAGCAGTATTTCAGAGCTGTTTTTTTCATCCAGAAGCGCGCGCGCGCGCGTGTGTGTGTGTGTGTGTGTGTTCTGACCGCAACAGGTGACAGTGGTTTTCCTACACTTGAGAAACTAGCTGTGTTGGAAATCCCACCCTGTAACCCCAGCACCCAGTCAAGTGCACCCTCTCAAAAGCAAGAGGTCCCAAGTTCACAATGCTCCTTCTCCCCATCAGAAGCAGCAGCGCCTCTTCCTCGAACACCTCAGTCTGCCACAGAGCAAGTTCTGGTAACTCCCAACTCTTTCGCTTATTCTTTCCTCGCTGGGTGGTAGCTACATTATACAACTGATATCCCGGAAACTTTAGAATCTCTTTGGCTTTCCACAATCCATAACAACTTTACAACTAGTTAATAATTCTTTATATTAAATTTGCTTGATTCAAATGACTACTGTTGTGTCTGTCTCCTGAAAATCTCTTTGAAAATCTCTTTTCTCAGAATCTGGCTCCAGGGGTCATTTTAGGAAACAAATCCTCCAAGTTATTTTGGGATTAGTTTGGTCATGTCCTTGAAATTGAACACAGGATTGAGCCCTTTGCCAATGGGAAATAGAAGCTAATTGTTCATGGCATCTTTGCACTGCAGTTAATCAAATCACCACCTGGGGTTGACTGCAATGGAGTCTACTGAAGCAAAGGCCCTGGGGACTCAAGTGACTATTGTACCCCACTGTTGGGAGAGTAATGATGTCTACAAAGACTGTGCTGTGGGATGGAGTCTTCTAAGAACTTATCCTCTCAGCAACCCTAGGAGGCAGTCAGCATAGCCTGGATGGAGTCCTATTATGACTGTTCACACATTCTCATTAGCCTCCTGCTGCTGAGGGCACCGAGCAGTTACAGGGTGGAAATGATAAACATAGGTCTTTAAACTCTCAGCCCCAGTCACGGTAAGAGAACCATGAAGCTTCCATGACAGCACTAAATGTGTTTATTACGTTTTGAACCCAGGGGATTAGTATTTCAAAACAGCAACGTTCAAAAATCTAAGTGTGAAGTTTGCAGAATTACATTATGCATCGAAATCACAACCTCAGTAACTTCTATTAGCTTCTATTTGTCATTAGCAAATCAGGCCATTGATGAGCAAGAGTGGGCCTCAGAAACTGAAAGTGACTCAGCAATTTGGACGCAAAGAAGCTGAGACCACCAGACTTTAATCACTCTTAGCCTGCTCCATAAACAGAATTCAGCTGCCTACCTGTAGCTGAAAAGACAGGGCCTCCCCTCTGCATGCCTCATCACTCTGCAAACATTTGACTGCGGGCCAGCTTGCTGCTCTGGAGTAGATGTCCATTTTACTCAAGATTAACCTATTACGATGGTATCTGACTTATAAATAGAAGCAAATCTCAGCATCCTCCAGGGTCAAGAATCAAATCCAGAGGCAAAGAGCTTACATGAAAAAGCAATTAGAAGAATTTGCAAATTATATTGATTGCAAACCTAGGGAAAATACTGATTATAATGGGGAGGTAGAGCAAGGAGGAAGGAATACAAAATGATAGCAAATAAGATTTATAAATGTAAGTGCAATTTTGAAAGATTCTGTATTTAATGGGCTGTCATAAAGCTAGGACTGATTCTAGCAGTTTCCTTATTTTTCTGACTCACATTTGGACTTAACTAGTGTTTTACATTTAATTAAGAGATGTGATCAAAAACTATGGTGAAGGTTTAATATTTTTAAAAGATTACAGTAAAAGACACATTGCCAGTAATCCCCCTCAAAGCATTCACCCTCACTTGGAACTTACTTATCCTATCATTTTGTCAGTTCTGATGTAGTTTTGGAAGTCCCCCTCCATGCATATCTTTAGTTGTGCTATTATGGCTGCCACAATATTCTGAATTGATTCAAAATATTTACCTTTCATGGTCATTTTGATAGTGTTTTTCTGATTGGGTTTCATATAGATGCAGCCAGAAGTATTTTAGAGAACTTCTTCTATATAGACTGGAGCTTGGGAGCTAACCCCAGTAACATATGATGGACCAGCTGCTATGGTCTAGGAGTCAGGAGAGTCTCAAGGTAACCCGCAAAAAGGGAGAGACAGTTTGCTCTACCTTGAACTATCTGCCACGAAAAGTGAAAAGGTGCAACGCCTGATGGTTTTCTTCGACTGTTTGCTTCTTACGCAGCACATGTGGGATTTGAGGCTGTCACTTGGCTGTCTACCTTCTCTGGGTTTAACACAATTTGACTGGGTTGTGGACCTTGCAAATGGTGTAGCTGCATAATTCTGCCCTTAAGGTGAAAAAGTCTACAGTATTGGAACATAGTGACAAAGAAGCCTGGGGAACAGGCCTGTAGATTGAACTCTGCAAATAGGGACAGGGCATAACCACATTCGTGTGACATGTGAATACTCACCAAAGACAGCTGTGAAGAGGCTGAGCAATGTGGCACTTTCCATGGATGTCACTCCACCTCTCATCACGGCTCCCAGCACACATGCTAAATGGGCCATTCTGCAAAGCAGCAGCCCCAGTAGGCACGGAGCAGTCCACAACACACATGGATGCACCAAGGCCAAACGCTTAACCTGCTGACGCCGCAGACCAGTACTCAGAGCCATCAGCCTCCTTGCTTAGAGGGACCAACTCTGCGACTGGGAGTGGACTGAGTCCCTGGTCTCTCCGCACTTCGGAGTACAGCTCTACCCGTGGCCTTTACAGGACAGGTACATGCCAAGGGCATTAATTTTCTCTAATGTACATCATGTTCATCACAGAGCCATACTGATGCATTTACAGAAGGCCTTTTTCATTTGTCTAACAATTCTACAATTCCCTCAGAAAAAGAACCACATTTCACAGCAAAAGACAATAGCAGTTGACTTGTACCCATGGGATTAGTTGATTTTATCACATTCTGAAGCATCTGGCTTAAAGGAAAGATAGAAGGTGGCATGGAAAGCTGTGTGATGCCACCAGTTGGAAGCCACCACCTTGAAAGAAGTGGGGGCCTGACTTACAGATGTTGTGTACAATTTCTGTCAGAGGAATTTCATTGCTATGTATGGGTCTGGAAACCAAGGGATGGAAGTCAGAGAGACTCTAGGAACCCACTAATAAGTTTTTTATTCAACTCTTGTAAAATTGAACATTGCTGATTTTAGTTCTCAAAAGGCAAGACTGCCACCTTGCCATTTTAACCCTGTGCCACTAACCAAGAGACAGAAAAGGGGGTTACTCTAACGACCAGGGCTACTGATCCCAAAGGCGGTGGTCAAATTTGGTTGCTGTAACACGAAAGAGATAGAAAAGACTGTGCGGGTACCTCAGGGCATCTTTGGGATGCCTCTAATCACAAAAGCTAACGGAAAACCACGGCAGCGCAGCAACTGGGGATGAACCCTCCAAGGGTTCAGAACCTTCAGGAGTGAACTTGTGTGCCCTAACTGGGTAAATGACCTTGAGCAGCTGAGCTGAAAATAAAGCAAATAGAGAATGGGTGTTGGAAGAAAGAAAGTATAAATCTGCTGTGGCCTCCTGACTGGACTAGAAAATGAAAGAAGCAGATGTTCTTCTCTTCCTATGGGCTTTGGGGTGTGTGTACGTATCTATGGTATCATTTTGGTATAGATTAATCATTTTATTTTCTTTCCTGTATCATGTTCTATACACGTTTTGTTGGAGGTTAACCGCGCTGTTGTCATTACTTAATTGTTTAGGTAGGATTGTGACTAAATTTCAGGAGTTATTTACACGGCTTGCAGATGTATGCCCTGGCTATTAAACACCACGGCGCCTCACTTTGAGAGAAGGTGGTATAGTGGATTGACAACCAGTGGTCAACGTGTGGAACAGCCAGCTGAACTGAGTCGGCGTGGTGCTGGGTGTGGAGAGCCACTGAGGATGGTGCCGACATAAAAAGCAGAACTAGATAGGAAGAAGTGGGGGTGTTGCTGGTTCTCCTGTTGCTGTGGGTTTTCCTGGAGGAGCTTGTTGAGCTTCTTTTCTGATATGAATTTGGATGTTCTCATCATCACAGGAGCACGGGACCTTGTTGTCACTGAGGATGGCTGTGGTTCACTTTGGGCGAGCTCTGGTCCTTACTTTGAGCACTGCTTCCTGGCTCTGGAGGAGAAGAGGTGCGCTGTTCAGTCCCCAGGAGAAGCTTGTCATGCTGGCTTCCTGATATGAACTCGGCTTTTATCATCAAGAGGAGCCTGGGACCTCACTGTCACAGAGATGGCTGTAGTACTTTTCAGGGGTGCTTTGGTACTTACCTTGAGCATCGCTTCCTGGCTCCAGGGCAGATCCCCCAGTCTCCTGGCACAGATCTTTCATCCCACTGGCACAGACTTTCTAGCTTCCACCACTGATCTTTGGGCCTTCCCAGTGCAGATCCGTGAAACAGACTTGCGTGAGACATTGTTGTGGGCTCTAGGTCTTCAGCTTGGCTCATGCAAGATGTTGCTGTGGGATTCAAGCCCTCAGCCGCATTCCTTGGGGTCTTTAGTGTATGGACAGATTTCCTGCCCTTTTTGTGTTGGACACTTTGGGTGATTGTTATAAAATGATTCTGTGAATTATGTGTCTGTATGAAATTGTTTTCCTTGCAAATTTTAACTACAACAGGTGATGTCTTACTTGTGTGGAGAGCTGTACTACTTTAGGCACAAACAGGACACATCGCTGCTGTCCTGTGAAAGTGTCCCTCTGCGTCTAAGGTTGCATGTGGCAGCTCAGTGGCCATAAGAGCAGACTGGGCAGTGCAGGAAGTCACCATCCTCAACTCCTGAATCTGCTGTTGGAGCTGCTCCAGGAAGGTGAGGCTGGGGCTGTGAGAGCCACGTGTGTGCTCTGCCAGCTGGCTCTGTGGCCGTTTCTGCCCAGAGGAGGATTAATGGGAACACAGTAAACATGGAGAAAGAGGAGCAGTAGATTTGCTCCTGCCAGGGTGCTTTCTGTGGGCTAATTGTCCGTTTATTGTCTGCAAGATTTCTTCGTCCCCATGTGGGGTTTGTTCACAGAGCATTAGCTGAACTCAGTGTGCAGAGTCAGCTTGATTAGGCTCCCCAGCTCCCCACCCCCAACACCACCCCGGGGTGACTCCAGCACGAGCCTGGCTATCATTCGCACTCAGACCTCAGAGTCTCTGTCCTAGGAAACCTCTTAAGATCCAAAGTACAGTACTTTCTTTATGTGCTGTGAATTGGACCAGGGCCTTCACAGAGAGCTACATCCTCAGCCTGCCTCCTTTTTAAATTTCCTGACAGTGTCACTGCTATCCTGTCTCAGCCTTCCAGAATGCTGGAATTACAGGCATGTGCCACCATACCCAGCTGAGTCCCTAAATTTTATTAATTCCCACACCTTGGCCTCTCTGGGAGTTGTCATGCCTCCCATGGCCGCGACACCTTTAAGTTCGCTTTTTACCCTTTCGTTTCCTCAGCCATCAACTTTATTCCCAGGTAGAATTCCCCATTACATTTTCCCTGCTCTTGTTTTTCTCTTGCAGTGAGCTTTGAGGAAACACTGTAGACAGAAGAAAAAGTTTTACTCATTTTCCTGCAGCTCAAGTCATGAAAGCCCAGCCTCTGGTCTTTCACATAGACTACAGTTAAACTACTTACTTCACAATTCGTTTTGGATGCATATATATTCCCCCAACCCAGGGCAACTGGAGTGGCAGAAAATAACCATCAGAAAGTGACAATCCTGAAAGAGGCAGATGCCTCTGCAGAGAGTAAATATAAACAAATTAGAAGGGAAGGAGCTAGGCAGTCTCTAGCTCATTTCCCGGCCTCAGACTCAGGCTAAACATAGTTAGGAAAAGAGAATTTGTCTGAAAATCTGAGTGTCTGAGCATTAACCAACAATAAGACTGCTGAGTTCCTCCAAAATGATGAAACTGAGTGATTATTTGTGAATACATTAAATTAAGGAAAAATTTAATATCAGCACCAGAATATAATTGCTGATTTGGGGTGTCTATTTAATGTGTAACTTTGAATGATCTTAGATTGAGTGGGAATCATGCATTTAAGCATGTGAGGCATAGATAATCAGTTTGCTTTCTTTTTGAAATGGTATTTTAAGAAAATGACAATGGCCATAATGTCACTAAATCTCTAACATTGCCCAAGAAGCCCAAGTTGGGGACCTCCCCCTATAAGAATTTTCTGGTGACTATTTCACTTCTTAAGAAGCTACTCTGGCAGTGGGACTCTAGAATAATAATCGCTATTTATTCTTAATTCTGTTTTTCATTAAAGACTTTCCAGTATTTCCTATAACTGAATATATTTTTTGGAAGAGTAAAAAGTCATGAGAAGGGAGTTCCTTTCTTCTGCACATAATTCCCGACACCAAGCACACTACAAACTTGTCCCCAGGCTGCACTTCACTTGGGGTTACTATAGTTACCACCAACAGCAATCACTAAATGCAAACCAAGGAAGCACATTCATGGCAGCTTGGCATCATACTCAGAGAACTTGGCATGCTTTCCCCCAAGGAATGCCACAGGGTTGTCAAGGACAGCTCTTAGCAACCCGAGACATGGAGCATTTGGAAGTATTTGTGGGGCTCTGTCTTCCCTGATTCACATTGAACTTGGTTAGCAATATATGCTCAGCCTCTAGTTTAGCTAAAATGCTTAACTACGGAAAAGACGCTGCATCCAAGCTAAATCAGAAGTGGTACATGTCGGTGTAATCAGGAAGCAATCACAGGATCAATTGTAGAAACCTGGCAAACTGGTATAATAGAAGCGTTGAAGGGACTTAGATGAAGCCATTTTGTTAATGCGTCATCCTACATCTTTCCATCCAGATCATAACGTGAAAAGTCTAAATTCAAAATAAATAATATAATATAATAATATAATATAATATAATATAATATAATATAATATAATATAATATAATAAATATAATAATATAATATGGTTAATGAGGAATGAGAATTGAGGGATAAAATTTGTATTAGTTTAGGATTGGTAGGCTACACAAAGTTCATTCTTTTCCCATTCTTCAGACCCTACATCTTGTTTAGAAAGTATCAAAAAAAGCATGGATTTTATAGCTCAAAAGTGCTTGGAAAGAAACTCAGTTCTCTCATTCCTGACGCAGTTCATCTTAAGTAAATTATTTGGTGTGGTTACGAGACATACTTTCCTCATATGTCAAAGAAAAGTAGTAAAATCTACTTACTTGGATTCTCAGAATGATTAAATACCAATATTTATAAAGTCCCTAATGGTGCCTAATAAAATTTAGGGTTTCTTCCTGTTTACAGAGGGAAGCAAACACATTGCCATCTCCCCAGGGATTTCACAGAAATTCACACATTTATAAAATTGATTAAAGAAGTAAGATTCTAAAAACCTCCAACTTAGCATGAAAATTGTTTCTATATAAATTTGGGTCTTGATGATAATCTTGTTTTTGTAACATGTGTCTTTTAATGTGAGCTTCTTTGATATTTTTAACGCAATTTAAATCTGGATAATATATTAAAACATTAGAGAAGTTGAAATCAAAATTTATGTTTCTTTTTTTTTAAAGAGAATAAAACAAAAGAGGGCAGAACAAAGCAGATCAGAACAGAACAACATAAGCAACACAACACTTTACAATAAGACAACCAGATATTAACAGTAGCTGTCAAAATATCTCTTTCTCTGCTATAGTTGAGCATAGTTTCAGATACAATAATATCAAACATAACACAATAGTATAAAACCATTCAAGAGAATGAAAGAATTACAGGACATTCTGAACCAAATAACTATGATCAATGGCTACTATAATATCTCACTTTGAATAAAAAGATTTGTTTATACTATCACATATATTAAAATCCTAATAAGACACAACATGATAGAACCGATGGTAATAGCAGAGTAGAAGCATGGTAGGACTTCTAAGGAAGACGATATTAAATCAGCAATGGCTGCCATAATGTTTTGTTTTCTTCAAAACAGCTGTTCATACCATCATGCATAATAAAGTCAAACAAAACAGAATAAAACCATTCCAACTGATGAATGAAAACATTGAAAGGCTTCAAAGCAATGAAATGGGGACTCATGATTACCATAAAGTCTTATATACTCTTACCAACTCTCATACTAGGGAGACTATACGGTATTTACACATGTGAGTTTGGTTTATTTAGCTTATGAGTATGGTCTCAAGTTGTGTCCATTTATTTATAAATATCTCAATGTGATCATTCTTTATAGCTGAGTAGTACTCCATTATATAGAAATACCACAGCCTTTTAATCCATTCCTCATTTGATGGGGACTTAGGTTGTTTCCAATATCTGGTTATTACAAATTGTGCTGCTATAAACATGGGTGCACATGTATCACTGTGGTATGATGTTTTCAGTTCTTCTGGAAATATGCCTAGAAGTGGAATAGCTGGGTCAAATGAGACTTCTAAACCCAGCTTTTTGAGGAATCTCCAGACTGACCTCCACAGTGGTTGCGCCAGTCTACACATGTGCAGAAGAGTTCCTTTTTTCCCCACAGCCTCTCCTGCACTTGTTGTTGGTAGTGTTTTCTATCTTGGCCATTCTTTCTGGAGTGAGATGGAATCTCAGTGTGGTTTTAATTTGCATTTCTCTCATGACTAATGATGATGAACATTTTTTCATGTATTTATTTGCCATTCATATTTCTTCATCTGAGAACTATGTATTCATTTCAGATGCCCATTTTTGGATTGGGTCTTTGAATT
>PVJX010034330.1:0-18679 GCA_004027295.1 Dolichotis patagonum
GCCTAGTTACCCGACTACATCATATGATCTCACTTCCTCATTTCTGCCTTCTATATAAGCCATGTTCACTTCCTCAATAAACGAGACTTGATTGGAATTGCTCGACTTGTCTCCGTCTCTCTTTCCTCTTGTCCCATTTTCATCCCATCCCCGTTCCCCCTCCAGGTTAGACCCACGGATTGATCCGCAGGCCGGATCAATAACTAAACAGATAATGGACTTAAAAGCAAATGGAGGAAAAGAAAGTGCTCTAAAGGATATAACTGCATGTATGTTTAAGTGTGTAGGATTGATAACCGTATTACCAAGTTATTTTGGAATGTTGAACACAACTGTTTGCAGCCTCACTGTTTGAATGTCCACTTTGTATGCCTTAATTTTGTAACATGAACAACTATTTCTAAGAAGACAATATGTAATTTATCAACTAGTGACTTCTTACTGGTTTTAAAAAAAATTCTGCATTATTTCTACCCTTTTATGTTTTGGGGTTTTTTTTTTCCTCTTTAAATAAAATTTTTAAAAAATGTTAGAAAAGAGAAAAACATTTAAGGATGTATTACAGGATGATTGTGCTAAGTATCACAAGAGATACAACACTATAAGGGGATTCTTAATTTTCTTTGGAAAGACTCAATCTGTAATGAAGGCAATGCTTGAACTGAATCTTGAAGCATCTTTAAATTAGAGGAATCATGAGCAAAGATCTTAAATTTTCTTGTAGAGGAGGGGTCACTGTCTTAGTCCATTTTGTGGACAGGTGTAATAAAACACCTGAGTTCAGGTTCCTTCTAAGTAAAGAAATTTGTTTGGCTCAGTCTGGTGGCTAGAAGGTCCAAACAGCATGGTGCTGACTTCCTGGGGAGGGTCTTCTTACTCACTAAATGAAGGAGAAACAGAAAGAGAAGCGGCCACGCACAGAAAACAGAAAACATGTGAGTGACCTCTGCTCATAATAGCTGTTCTCACGAGAATTAATGCTCTTCTGTGAGCTGTAACCCAGGCTGAGAGTTTCTCCAGTCATGAAAATGGAGCCCTGTGATCTAAAAGCTTTCCACCTCTTCTAGGCTCTACCTCTTCTAGGCACCTCACCACCACCACTGTGGAGACCAAGCCTCCACATGTGAGCTTGTAGAGGACAAACCACAATCAAAGCACAACAAACATGAATTTCCTGTGTTGATCATTTGAGGTAAGAAGAATATTATTCATAAAATGAACAGGAATGGGTTAAGGAAGATGAGGAGAACCATTTTGACTAAACAATTGTAGAGTTTTCTGTTTGCGGAAGAACATAAAAGCTAACAGCTCTTTGTATTCAGTCAATAACAGACTCCCCTTTACTTCATTATTTATGAAGCCAAGCTAGGTAACACCCTCTTTGGTGAGCTAGCAGGATTTTGACACTACTAAAGGTACCAAGAGTTCCTCAGGTTTATTTCTTGTGCAAACTTGGTCTTACACATCCCATCATATAGAAGTCATTCAGTAGCAAGAGGACACTTCTGTTACTAATTATCATTCCCTCATCCTCCACTTGAAATGAGAATCCTTGGAATGATGGCTCTAATTTACAGCTGAGGTACAGTTGCCCCATCTTATGTTAATTAAGATGTGGAAGAACTTGCCAAGGAATTACATTAGTCTCCAAAGGGACCTGTTGTACTTTTCATTCTACGTATCTGTCTATAGATAGTAGAGAAGAACACATCTGCTTATGTGTATATAAACAGAATATATCACTGGATATTTAAGCACCTGTAAGATTTAATTATTTATCCAATATATATTTAACAAGCACCTAATATCTGCCAGGGATGCTCCTGTGGGCTTGGGCTACATAAGGGAACAGAACGTACAACGATCTCTATTCTCTTTTGAGGAGTTTATATTGCAGTGAAACTGAAATGGGAATAAAGGAAGGATGATCATTAAAAACCAGATGAAACAAATGTACAACAGATGATAACTTTAGAAATTGACAAGTATGTAGAAAAAGAAGCAAATGGAATTGGAAATCAAGAGCGCAGTGGCCAAGGAGGGCCTCATTAAGAATTCAACCTGGGAGTACAGTTGAACGAGAAGAAAAAAAATCAGATATTTTCTTCTGTAAAGTAAGTATACTTCTTCTGTAAAGTAAAATAACACATTTGGAAAAATTTTATTTTTGTTTGTGAACTCAGTGTCAGGTGGCAGACAGGACTGTGGCCTTCTTTCCAGAATCTTGGAGTTAATTAAGTTCGTGACCTGATACACCAATGTGCAGTATAAGTTTCTCATTTATCCTAAAAGATCTTGGAATATTTCCTCTATAAACCTTTCAAAAAGGATCATTCTAGTAGGGGCAATTGTATAGACTTGTAAAAATCCACATTTTTGCTGAATAAGAAGCCAGAGAGCTATCAAGAGCACTGTGGGTAATGTTTCCTGTCACTAAGAAATGATTTAGTTAGAAAAGTTAATGTAAGTTATGTTCCAAGAGAACTAAATGTCAGGATAATTGTCATTAGCACAAGCAGGAGGACTTTTTCAGTATCTGAAAAGAAAAGGCAGAAGAAGTATCACAGAAGAAACTCTGCAAGAGATACAGATGAAAATAACCAGGTCATTTGGAAAAAATAAAATTTCACAACAAAATCGGTTGTTCTCAAACTCTTCAGCAGCCAAAGTACTGAAGAGAGGACAGCAAAGTACCACAGGACTTGAGGTTGAAGTCTAAGAACCCACACCCAGCCAAGCCACTCTGTGCGTGAGACGACAGCAAAAGTAACAGCTCAACTACACAGGCACAAGGATTCTAGTCAGTGGCATCTTCCAAATGAAGTATTAGAAAATCTAGGCCAGAAAAATGAGAAGCACATCAAAACTAGGCCAGAATGGCAAAATCTTGGTCGAAGGACAGATATGGAGGGGGAAAAAATAGTGATACACAGAGGTGAGTTTAAATGTTTTAGTGCATTTTAATTAGTAATACAATTGATTATCAATGGGTATTCTTAAATTGAATGAATACAATAGAAAACAAATTGTGGAATCCATAATCAGAGAACATAAAGAAGAACTAAAGTAAGAATGATAGAGTATATTGCAATATTATATTCCTTTTATCCCATGGGAGATGATAATATGATCTGAAATTTAGTGTCTTCCAAAAATTTCTGTGTTGAAATCCTCCCAAAGCCATAGTATTAATAGATAGGGCTCTCAAAAGGTGATTATATCAAGAAGGCCCCAGAGAGATTAGTGTCCTTTGAAAAGTGGCCTGAGGAGCCAGTGTGGTGTTGTACACCAGCAATCCTAGCAATCTGGAAGGCTGAGGTAGAAGGATCAATAGTTCAAGCTCTGCCTAGACAATTTAACAATTTAGTTAATACTATGTCAAAATTTTCAAAAAGGGTTGGGAGTGTAGCTCAGTGTGAAAGCCCTCCACATAGATGAGAAACAAATTTCTCTTGCTTATAAGCTATTGAGCCTATGGTTAAAGCAACCTGAATGTACTAAAGACAGATGACTTTTTAAAATTATTACTAAGGTATCATTTACTGTAAAAACTGACTTAATACAGACTTAGAATTGTCTTTGAAAAATAGGACTAACCACTACTAACATTAAAAACACAAAGCTTATTCTTGAAATTTTTGCCTCTAAAATGGCAAATAAAAATAAATCATTTTTATTTACTATTTCTATCCTTTTTTATGTTTTGCTTTTTAAATAAAAATAAACAAATAAATAAATGTATAGAGAAATGAATAAACAGAATAAGCACATATATGGCAAAAAGGAAAAGCATTAAATAGTAGCACTCCAAGAGTTATAATTTTGTAAAACACATGTAAAATAAAATAATTCAGAAGACTCTGAAACAGTTAAGGTGACTATCAAAAAGAACAGTTTGTGCTGTCACTGTTTGATTATTTGATCATTTTTTATGCCTAGATCTTGTAACCTGAACAATTATTTCTAAGATAACAACATGCAATATATTAACTAGTGTCAATTTCTTTCTGTATTTTGAAATTCTAGATTATTTCTATCTTTTTTCTGTTTTGCTCTTTTAAAATAGAAAAACTTTTTTAAAAACAGACTGAGAAGATAACTCCAGAAGAAGAGCTTTAGACAGAGGCAAAATTTTAATTATCCAGTAAGTCAGATACATAAAAAATAATAAATAGCACAATTTGAAACCTATAAAAACTATAATTATTGTTGAGACAAAATGAATAATACAGCACTGATAGGAAGCAACCCTATCGAGAGATTGATAAAATATGATTACACTAGAAGTATTTGACAGTCATCAATCTATGACAAACTACATACACAAAAATAAAGATATGAAAGTTTTTGATAAAACAGAGAACAAATTTATCAACATATTTAGTATGGTATGATTATATGCAAAAGGCCCAAGAAAACAAGAGACTTAAAGTAACTAAATACCAAGTAAATATACAAAAATGTATATTATGTATTAGAAATTCTGGTTAAGGTGACAGAATAAGTTCATGCCATAAATCAATAATCTTACCCCCAAACAAATGAAATTATGGATAAATACAATTTGAAAATATTAATCCATAATTGATATCAAAAGTAACCCAGGGAAATCCCTAGAGGTAGCAAATAAGCAGAAAAGATGAGGGAGAAAGGGTATAGAAACCTGATACTAGGAATCAACCTAAAAATGGATCCAGAATTAATGAGAGCACAAAAGAGGCACAGGAGATAACAGACATGGCAACTCCATAGGAAATGATTCCCACCAAAATGAGATCATAACAGAAAACACAAAGAAATTTAATGATAGGATTGAGTCATCATTTACATAACGTAAATGAAAATGGCATATATGACTCCAGCAAATAGAACAATCTGAAAGAAAATTTAAAACTGTGTGCTTAAAATATTCAGCTATAAGAACAATAACATACTTTATACATGAATGAAACATTATGGAAAAATGGATTTTAAAAATTAAATGGAAATTATGAGAATGAAAACTACAGAAATTGAATTGGGGAAGTTGAGACATGGTCTCAATATATGTTTCAGACGGGCTTTGAATTCATTATTCAGCCTAGGCTGATTTCTGACTCACAATGATCCTCCCATCTTAGCCTCCCAAATGCTGGGGTTATCAGCATGTGCCACCATGTCCAGCCTATAAATTGAATTTTAAAAGACCAACTGTGCCTTTAAAGAAAACTAAGAAATTAAAAAATGGAATTGGAAAGGTCTTTCAGAATTCTGCTCAGAAAGATAAAAACATAGAAAATATTAAAGAAAAGCTAAAAGTCTTAAAAATAGAATGATAATTTCCAATAAATGACAAATGGGAATTTCAAATGGAGACATCAGAAATGATAAAGGCAAGCCAATTAGGGAAGAAATGACTTTTTTCAGACTTTCAGAAATTTTTGAGCCTAAGATTGAAAATCTGAATGTATTATAAATGTTCTTATTTCTCAAACTCCTTGAAAACAAGAGCTTCTGTTTGCTCACCTCTGTGCTCCTGGTATCTGGAAAACATGTAGTAAATAGTAAGTGCCCAGTAAATATTTTGAAACACTGAATAAAAGGAGTGAAATAGAAAGCACATCAAAAACCGAGCAAGATTTAAAAATGAATCACAGGAAACGAAACACCTTGACACACTGCTGAACTCCATAAAGAGAAATTTAAAAGAGAAAACCAAGTTATTACAAAAGAGTTGCTATTAGACACTTGCAGGCATTACAGAACGGCTGTCAAATGGATCGATGGCTCTGTCCCAAACGTGTGCTTTTAAGGACAAGCACCTTGCAGTGGAAAATCCCTACTTGGGGTAGAGATTGAACTTACGGCCTCCCACATGTCAGGCAAGCACTCAGTCACTGAGCTACTTCACTACCCTTTTGATTTTTTATTTTGAGACTGGATCTTGCTCAACTGTCTTGGCTGGCCTAGAACTTGTACTCCTCCTGCCTCAGCCTCTCAAGCAATTGGGATTACAGTCATGCACCATAGTGCCCAGCACAGCATTCTCCGCAAGGCAACCAAAATGCAGTTAATTAGTGTTTTCAAAATGTTGAGGAAAAATAATTTGAATTAAAATTGTCTATATGGCTAAGAGTAAAGAAGAAATAACACTTTAAATGTAAAAAGGTTGTTGAGAGAGCTTATTAACCATAGTCCCCCACTTCGGTAACAATGAAACGAACCCATAGAGGATATATGTGCAAGATCCAGCAGTGAGCAAAGAGACTGGTAAAACATCTTGGTAAATTTGAACAAGCATTAATTGTAAGTTATAATAACAAGAATAATTGTAGGATTGAATATGTAGTAGAATTAGAACAATGGGTAGCAGTAATTTTAAAAAGATGTCAGAAAGAGGTTAAAGCATTTTTTAGGTGAGAATAGAAAGGTTAATTTTGCAATTTCTATCAAAATATGCTGGTAAAACATCCATATTAAAATGTTGGAACAGGAAATGAAAAACTTCTAAACTAGTAGAATAAAAATAGGGAAAATAGGAAAAAAATAAAACAATGAGAACAGAAAGCAGTATTCAAGGGCTAGGGTATAGCATGGTAGTAAAGTACTTGACTAGTATTCACAATGTCCTAGGTTCAATCCCTAGCATCACCAAAAAATGGGAGGAGAGCACTGGAAAAAAATTTTCATAACAACCCATTTAATTGTGAGACGAGAGAGATGGGTAAAAAACAAGCTGTGGAAAAATAATCGTACATTCACTATAACGTTATTTATTTTGAGTTAAAAAGCTGAAAATAGCCAAATGTACAGCATGAATTGTGTTCTAAACTATCTTGTCATAACTTGATGCTCAGTGAATACTGCTCTCATGTGCTCCCTCCAAAATTCAGGCTGTAAAATTTAGTGGTCAGCTAGGAGTGGTGGCACACAATTTACTTGCAATTGTTATCTCTGTCCTCAAAACATGACATAATTGTACAGCTAGGCTAACCAATAAAAAGTTAATATATTTGATGATTCTCTAACTTCTTTGAGTTATAAGCCTGCTAAGAATCTGTAGAAGCTGGTATTTTTTCATCTACCTAATCCACAGGCATCTACAATTTCAGAAATTCACATAATCCTAGTAGCCAGCCATAAACCAAAGATCTATGATCTGAGGTGAAGAATGAAACTAGTTAAGGTGCTACACTCAACCAGAATCTTCAGCTACCCTGACCACTCCAAAGACAGTAGAGGAAATCACTCCACCGAGTCACAAAGGCATCTCTGTGCTTGTGGTTCTTGTCAACATCCTTGCCCCAAACTTAACCTGTTGGTATCTGTGTCCTTGAGACATAAAATCAGGAGAAATTTGAATGTATAAATATGAAAATTGTGCCCATGGGGGAGGGGCTGTGTCATATATGCCATGATGACTGCTCAGAAGAAGGCCCACAGTGACAGCAGTGCTGTGGGGCAGGTACAGAAGAGCGGCAAGGAGGGTGGTAAAAGATAAGCAGAAGAATAAGATGCTTTACTTCCTCCTTATATACCCTTTCTGAGAAACAAGGTCTTGATTTAATAGCCATAAAATTCTAAAAATGAAAAGACAAAAAGGATAGTCACCACTTTGATAAAAATGGTAAAAATTTAAGAAGTGAAAGACTTACGTGATCTGAAAAGAAACCAGAGTACTGTGGCAAATTTAGGTCAAGATATAGGTGACTGTTTGTTGAGTTGGGGAGAATGTTAAAGAGAAGGAAGTTAAAGAAGCCAGAAGGGTTGAATTATATAAATCTTAGGTCAGAGGAACTCTGGAGAACAGCTTCCCAGACTGAGTTTTTATGAATCCAAAAAGACGTTGAAATGGAAGAGTCATCATACCTGCCTGCTGTTGCATTAGGCAGAACACTATTTCTGATCATACAGATGAGATGCTATAGAATTTATGCACTGCTACAGCTCATATACTTTATTTCTTGGGATTCTCACAGGTTCTCACTCAAAGCATATAATTCAACAAACTTAGATTTCTGGCTCACCAATCCACAGAACTTTAGAGAAAAAGAAAACTTTGAAGTAGACCCAATTGATAGCTTAGAGGGGAAAGAAGTAACTTTTTAAAAGAAAAAGATATTAGAGCTAAATGTGTTGCAACACTATTAAAATCCCAGCACACTGGGAGACCACAAGTTTGAGCAGAGCCTGGACTCTTAGTGAGATAATGCTACTGAATAATAATAAATTTTAAAATGCCGGCAATACAGCTCAGTGTAAAGGCCCTGAGTACTTAACCCCCAGTATTATACCACAGGGATCGTAGATAAGTCATGAATTGTGGCATATGGGGCATGGAGCAGGGAAACAAAGCCCTACATATCCTAGGAATCTTTGTCACAATGGCTGCTGTTTCACAGCCCAGGGTACAGTGATTCACATTCTTCATAATCTTGTCATAAAGAAAGTACAAACTATATGCAGCAAGTAGAAGGTATGTATTCTAATATTTATCTTAACTAGAACTGAGTAAAATAAAAATTTTAAATTGGTCATTGAAAAGTAGCCTTTGACAATGGAAACTCAATGTCTTTGTAAAGTCCCCTTGTCTTATGAAAATATAAGATAAATGAGACACTGCGGTATTATTTGGGGAGATTCGGCAGATCAAATATCAAGCTCCAACTCTATGTGTGGTGGTCTTATATGACAATCTGTACGCATGCAATGAAATTTTATGATGGATTAACCCTTTAGAAACTCAGGAGAAGCTATGTTTTCACCAGGATCTACAAACACCTGTCAGGGAAAAGGTGGCCTGAGGAGAAATAAGAAGCCATTCACAAAGAACAAGGTAGCAAACCAGGCTTCTCTTCCCAGAGCTCTGCATTTTTAACCATGGAGATTTTTATAATGGGAAATCTTTTCTTTACCTAATATCAAATGATAGACACAGATACAGATGTAGGAGATCAGAGAAAACAGTTGAAGTTATTTCCTTCCATGTCTTTATTCTTAAAGAGGAATTTGGCTCCCAGAGCCAGGACCCACGAGGACAAGCACACCAGCTCTGTGTCTGTGGACCCACCCTGGGCCCTTTGTTGCTTCTGCTGCTTTCACAACACTCTCTGTGCACACTGGGTAGTGCAGAGAAGCAGTGGGTAAGGAGCAGGTAGAAGCCCCTTTGTCTCATCTCCCTTCATTCTCAAGTTCAACTGCACATAAATACATCATGTCAATGGAAACTGTCACTGAGGAAAACCCAGAAAGATTTCAAATGGTGGAGATTTCCATTCCTCCTAATTTCTCCCCAAGAGTCAGTCAGCCAACAGGATACCACTAGCACTTTGTACCTATAGATACCCAGGAAGAAAAGCACATGGTCCTGCCTCCAAGAGCTCTGATGCACAAGACAGTGCATAGTAAAGATTACAATGTTAAGCATTTGCTGAAGAAAGAGACCAAATCAGTGCTGTCTCAGCCATGGCAAAGCTCCTTAGTGTGAATACCAGATTTGAAAGACAAGTAGCACAAAAGGTGCCCTTAGCATAAAACCCCTCATCCTCCATCCCTGGCCTTAGCCTGCCTCCTCAGCCTCATTTCTCACAACATGGGCCTTATCTTCCATGTTTTGTGGAACCAATCAAGGTTTTCCCAGCATGACAACCTCTGTCCCCTAGGACTGCTGCCTTTGTGAACTTTGTCTCCTGTACCCTTCCCCGAGGGGACTTCGCTTCACCTTCTCCCTCTTCTTTCTCCTTCAAGTCAGATGAGCCCTGCAGGAAGATTTCTCTGAAGTCCCAATTTCCTCACTGGGTTAGGTGCCTCTTTCTCCTGCTCCTATAGGGCCATTCTTCCCTCATTAGAGGACTGAAGCCAGAGCAGAAGCCCCAGAAGCAAAGGTGAGAAAGAAATGAAATGTAGAGGAAAAACAAGGAGTAGAGAAGGGAACTTGTAAATCAAGTAGAAGGTGTCCTGTGGATAAGGAAAGTGGTGTCAAATTACTAAGGTTTTATAAGGTAAAAACATATGGCAAAAAGATTCCTGACTAGGAATTGTGCAACAAATTTTGAGCAATCAGAGATTGGGGGGAACATTTTGCAATAGCAGGCTCTAGTTACAATTAAGCCATGTGAAGAAGATGGAGAAGTCAAAGCACAGGCCAACCTTGCAATTAGACTTACATAAATACACTTTGTTTACAATCAAGATAATATCTCCGTTGTCAATTGTTATAAGGATTATATAAAAACAGCAGGGCACAGGGCAATGTTCCATGCTTAGGAGCATTATTAATATTACCACTTTCTAATCCAGAGTAATGCTGGATGTTATTTGCAGGAATGCTAGATTTGAATCTGGAAATATTCAGCAGCAAGAATTGCAGAGAAAAAAGAAATAGAGGTCAAGAGATGAGAAAAACAGAGAGGCAGCAGAGAGAGAATGTGCAAAGGAAAAACAACACATCATGTTAAAATCTTCACAACAAAATTTACTCTATCTTTCCTGTCTGATGTTACATTTTGCAGTAGAGTAGCTATAACTTCTAGTGCTTTATAGTACATTCACAATAAATGGCTTCTGAGCTTGATTTACAACCTCAGCAAAGCACAGACACTTAATCATTCCCAGCAGCTGTTTAAAGTTGTGTATATCACCGCTCAGGAGTGATTATCTAGGAGCCACATTTAAAGGGCAGGAGAGCTGGCGATGAGAGAGGAAGCTCAGAGCCCAGGGATAGAGGTTTCCTTCTCAGCTCCATAATATCCCTCTAAATGGGTCAGAAGATGTGCTCTGGGTTGATTGAGAACAGGGGAAGCAATTAATAGCCCAGCAGAGTTTCCATGTAAGAAAGCTTGCAAGCATCCATTCAAGAATCCGCTATGCCCATTTGAAAATCTCCCAGTGACGATGGTATGTGGACCATGATTAAAAATGCTCTTTCAACGTGTGCTCTTTCACTGACACTGGCCTTTTCAAGAGCAAACACAGGTCATGCCCCAGATTCTGGCACCATGTTAAGTGCGGTAATTGAGACCAAGTACCTCTTTTATCCTCTTTTATAAGACCTTATGAATGAGTGGCAAATTGTGTTTGGGGCATCTTAGGCTCTGGAATAGGTTGAAATGGGAAAGCCACCATAATTATGGAAAAAAGAAAATGCTTATCTTTGTGTAAATCCCTTTCCCTACTCAGTATCTCTATCGCAGACATATGTTATTACCAAGCACATAGTGCTATTTTCAAGCAAGGAAATTCCTGCAAGCACATTATGTATCTTGTCAGGGTCATAAGCCTAGTTGACTGCAGAGCTGGGAATCTACTTGCCAGCTGTAATTATGCACACACTCATTTTAATGCAAAACAATTAGTAGGCAGAAAGATGACACTTTCTATTGGCTTAAATTAGGGTCAGTTTTGAAATACATTTCAGGACATGTCCAGTTTCCTTTGTTAGGCTGGGATTTTTTAAAGTTGAAGGTGCTATTTTTATTGTCATTATTATTATTATTACTGTTCTGAAGTAGGGCAGAGAGTGGATAAGGATTTTAACATCTGGTCTTTCAGATTCCTGTGTTTGGAATGTATGGCAATTGGATTTTCCATGTAAGCTATCAGATTCTTTTCAAACCCTTGGTGACTTCGAGTGACTGGCAATGTTTACTCACTACTTCTCACTGATATCTTCTGAGCCTGATTTAGTAGCCTCCAACTTGGCAAATGAGTTTCAGCAATGAGCTGTGCTGCATAGTCTTTTAACTGAGGAGTTAGGTCCCAGATTTTGCCTGTTTTAGCCATTTGTCTGCTGTGTGACCTTGGATGAATTACTTAGTCTCCCTGGTTCTCAGATTTATTGCTATAAAATACTGATATTAATAGTGCCTACCTATGAGCATTTCTGCCTAGCACATGGTGAAAACTTGTTAACCCATTTTGTTTGATTTTGTGGGCATGTTTTTCTCTCTGGCTAATTTTGCTCGCTTTCAAACAATTAAAACTAGAAAGATTCTGGCAGTATTTTTGTGGGAAGAACAGGTGGCTAGCTTTTTCTTGAATGTCCTTAATAGGCTTTGAGATTTGGGGGTCAGGGCTATCCTATAGCCCTGATGAGAAGCCTGAGGACTCCTTGGCTTGCCTTTTCTTTTTTCATCAATATTCAGCCTGGGATATTTCACCTGAGAAATCTGTTCCTTTCCTGCTGTAAGTTCTTTGCAATCAGGACAATCAAACTAAATGAGACACAGATCCCTACTACTTATAAAAAGCCCTTTAATGCTCTTAAAGAGCTAGGAGCACCTCAGTCAACACTGTTATTTATAGTTTAAAGAGTTTTACCCTACCCACTGCCTCAAGGTTTCAATCAGAAAAAAAACTAGCTTCAAGTTTATTTCCCACAGCCATATCACCAGAACATGACCACAGAGTTGTGGGCCTTTAGCCAAATCAGCCCTTTAAAGGTTGTTGCAGGTTAGCAATGACCAATGGCATTTAAAGGAGATGCTGTCTCCAACAAACCCATCAAACAGATTATTGCCAGGCTCAAGAGGATAAAGAACAGCTGAGGGCTTTCCCAGAAACAGCAGTGGGTTGAGACCAATTGTCCCTTGGATAGGCAAATTCAGGGGGTTTTCTATGGTGCAGAGGAAAAATGACGACTTCTTCGCTTTCAGAATGTGAAGGTCAGAGATCCCAGAATCATTCATGTTCCCATTATAAAGTGCCAAAGGGTTTGGGGGGAAGTGCTGGGAGGTGCCTTCCTGGGACCACGTGGGAGCACTGCTAGGGACTTTCAGGGACCACTTGCGGCCCATCTACCATCAACATTTAGTGTGCTTATTATGGAGGGTACCAAGGACAAAGGAGACCTGATTCATTCAGGAAAGCTTAACAGTTAGTTATCTGCTGCAGAGTTCCCTGTCTTATTTCTCATTTTCTCAAAATGAACCAATGAGTACTCCTCCACTTTCTTTCTTCCAATTTACATGAAGATTTTCCAGGCCCTCAACACTGAGCTGCATGAGTTATCTCAGCTTCTGGTGCACCAACATGTAATGCACAGTCATCACTGTCTAAACCCCTGAGGATATCACAGAATGGTTCCGTGGTTTACACTGAATCACTGTCTGCCTCTCGCCTGAGAGAGTTTAGAGGGGAGTATAATGAAAACTTTGAATTTAGACCTTGCAGTTACTTTGCCACTTAACAATCCTGCAGTGATTTAGATTTGATTGCCAGAGACTTCAGAAACTATCAGTTTATGTAGGAAAGTAGGAAGTAGGTCCTAGATAGGATGGAGTGGGAAAGGGTAGTGTTTATGTTCAGACTAGGGAAGGAAGACTCTCATTTCTATTGGTGTAGACCTTTGCAGGAAATGGAAATCTTTCGAAATAATTTATAGTTTGCCCTCTGTATTGACAGATTCTGTATCTGCAAATTCATCCAACCAAGCATTGAATACATGTGAAAAAAAATCACATTTATTCTAAGCATAGACAGACATTTTTCTTGCTATTATGCCCTAAACAATACAGTAAAATAATCATTTAACTAAGATTTACATTGTATTAAATACTATTAATAGTCTAAAGAAAATCTAAAGTAGATAGTAGGCTGTATGCAAATACTACTTCTTTTCATATAAGAGAACTGAGGACTTGAGAATTTTAACATCCATAGACAAACCTGGAAGGGAACCCCAACAGATACCAAGGGATGACTGCATAGGCAATACTAGGCACAAGGCACTTACTGAAGAGTAATTATTGATGCTGATTGTAGGGTATTTCTAGACAGCCCTTACTAGGGCTTTCAAAATAGACTCCAGCTCTCCCAAGGACTTTGGAAATATGGAGATTTTTTGCTTGTCATAGGACCTGTAAAAAAGGAAGTTTAACAATTGGTGCACTGGACACAGCCCTCTGTGTTAAGAACTTGGCTGCTCCACACATGATGGTTCTGCTTTGGGGAGTCACTCCACCTAATCTCAGCACCTCCCCCCATTCCTCATCACACATAGGCACATACTTGTCCACTGTTAAGAATCCACTTGCAGCATTGCAGATGCTCCATGGATATTTTGGATTATCAAACTACTCAGAGGCTGAGAAATTGGCTCTAGATGTCTTTGGGATGAACTTGGAATTGGAAGCTCTGCATCCAAGTTTTTCCATTGATGAGTCATATTGCTCCCTCACTTGAAAAGCACTCTCTTCCCAACTCTTTGTCACTAGTACCTTTGTGATACTGAATCTCCCAAATAGTTCTGAATGTTAAATATGAAAATGGACATGAAAATGCTTGGAGACAGTAAGGTAGGATGGAGCTATGTGGTGTAGACAAGTGCAGCATTATGTATTGTGCTGTAATTGACAGGAACCAACTGAGATATCAGACCAGTCTGCACAGTGCCATCCTCAGCCAAATTGGAACCTGAACCTACAGAGAGGAAAAGCAGAAATACTCATCCTGGTTTCTTTGAAATTTGATATTTTGTTCATTATGAAATTTTTGAATCGAGTTTCTAAAACATTTTAATGCAATATTATTTATTTTCAGTAAATTACTGAGTTCTTTGACATCTCTTTAAATTTTTCCCTAATTGTCTCAGTGACAGGTCTGAGATCCTGGCTGAGGCTTCCTAATCTTCAGTTCCAATCTTTTAACTAGAGAGAACAAAGGACAAAGGTTATTCTAGAATCTAGAACAATGATCCTTTACTGGATCCTTTGCCTTCTTTAACTGCATACATGAAGGTAGTGATCACGTTGTATCAGCTCTTTTTCTCTCTAGTAAATTACCCTAACTTAACTATTCTTTAAAATGACTTATTTTCCTTGAAGAACCAATTTTTTAAGAACTAGTTTTCAACCTGCTTCCTGATTTCTGAGCTTCTAATTGTGAAAAACAAACAAGAGACTGACAAAAGAACGTTAAGTGTAAGTCTGTATGTTAGACTTGCAGAGCATTTCTGATGGTATTTTCCCGTATCAGAGGCGCAGCTATTCTACACATAGCACTACTGGATACTACTGTGGTGAACTGTAGGGCTTTTATGATCTGCATCTCCTAAAATGTTTTTCTTATATCTTGAGGTTATAATGAACCACTAAAATCAGGTAGCTTTTCAGAGTTAGACAGTTACAAACAAACTGTCATAGATAACTATGGGGCAAGTTAGCTTGAAGTCCCAGTTACATATTTTTAAAATAATTATCCAGATGGAAGAACGTTTGTAATATCATCAAATGCTGTGCCCCCCAAAAAGCACATGTTGTGATTGATACAGCATACTAAACATTTGCCTGATTTTATTGATTTTTTTCCTTAAGAAAGAACTGCTATTAAGAACCAACTAATGCAAATGTAAGATCATCATCACTCTCACTTTACAGGTAAGAAACTGAGGATCACATGGATTTCAGAAACTTGCTCAGATGCATGGCTGGTTAGGAGCAACTGAGATTTTAGGCTGACCATCTGACTTCAGAGTTTGAGTACCTTAGCACTATTCTGTTCTGCCTGTTACATACCATCAACAAGGGCAACTGGGATTAATCTTTGGAATAGTCCAACAGGCTTGATATTTTACCTGTTGACAATTGATAAATTCACACTTCAAAGAATAAAATAATTTGGCCAAGATTCACTCTTCTTTGATCAAGTGAAATCTGGAAAAAATACACAGGCTCTTCAATGCTCCAGTTTCCCTCTGCAATGGCCAGGCATCCATGGCAGATCAGACTGTATGATCAGATGCAAGCCTGCAGCCCAGAAAGAAGCAAAAATGGATTTAGTTGAGATCAACACTTAAAGGGACAAATTATGAATTCTTAGCAGTGTCGGCATGAGTAAGAAAGATCAAAGGACTCATTGAGCAATAGTGTTTCTGTGATCCCTGCTTCATACTAAGCTGCTAGCTTGGAACATAAACTCTGATAACCCTGTGAGGGAAGTCAGTGCTCATTTTATAAGCGAATACGTGGGTGCTCATTTTATGTAACTCTTCTGAGTTCAGCTTGGCAGCCTCAGAAAATACAGGAACTAGACAGCTTTCTGTCAAGGTCTAACCTCTGTACAAAGCCAGTCATTCTTCAAAACCCCGGCTGCTGCCTTGGACTCCTCAGCTATCACCCCCACCTGGCAGCCAGAGGCTGCACTCAGCTTTGCAGGCAGAGCTTCCCATTACTAACCGTTCTGTACTTTTGTTCATGTGTCTCGATTTAGATGAATGAGATTTACATCATTTTATAAATATTAATAACCACTTTAATAGTAGTAAACCTTTCACACAAGATATTCAAATTGCTTCCCAGTAATCTTGAAGCCCCCAGAGAGAGAGTGAAGCAATTGCATTGCAAAGTTGTTCCAACTATTCCAGGTCTTACGAACCTCACTGAGGCTGAGTCTTGGCAGTAAAAGATGTGTTTGAGGAGAAGACAAACATGTTTAGGACAAGCTGGTGGGCAAAGAGAGAGATTTCTTCAAAAAGCTAGTGAAGTAGGAAGCTATAAAGTGAATTTGAAAATCCCTTCCCACTCATTGGATGAGGCTGAATGAACTACACATTCATGAGTCATTAGAGTTGTAAGGTATCTTAGGGATCATGTAGTTCAAGATTCTTATTTTACACAAGAGGAAGAGGAAACTAAGGAACAGAGAAATGAGTAACTGTTCAAGGTTATTATGTTCATAAACATTAAGATTGTTTCCTTTGAGATTTGTTACTTCTTTATGATGCATCCTGGGATATAAATACAGACCAAATTCTAATACAAAATGAAATATTTTACTATGGTTCATCTCTTTATATGTGCACCACAAAGAGATGTTCTCTGCAACTCTGCATCATCTGTTTAGCAGATGGAAGTTCTAGCAACAATGTAGCACCAATGATGTCAGCATGATTAGTCTCCAGAATCATCAAAACCTTCTGGTTTCAAAATCTGAAATGTAAATGTGCCATTCACTGGAGGACAACCATTCCTTCTAGTTTAACACTGATGTCCATTGCTTATGATTTGCATGTGTCAGAAGGAATTATCCTGTTTATATGTTTGCACCATTACTAGACAATGAGTTACACAGTGGATTCCTCACTGACAGAGACCAAGTGCTGTCTTTGGTGTATTTGCTTTAGTATAAGCCCTGCCACTAATTCTACCAAATGTTCATTGATTGAACAGTTCCGATATGTGAAGGTAAATCCCCAGAAGTCCTTCTCATCAATGAAGCAATCAATAAGAAGCTCTTCATTAACTATGTAAATTACAAGACATGTGATAAATATGTTCCATTTCATAATTATTGGTCCAGATGCAGACCTCATTAAACTTTAGACTGACAGTGTTAAAATATTTAAATACTTTTCCAGGCTTACATTGCCCTCCCCCAATGTGTCAACCAGAAAAGTGGCCAATGAGCGTGAAGTCGTACACCACTATGATTTTTAAGAGGACATAGAGGAATATGAAGCACTGAGGAAGTACACTATAAATACCTGTTAATGAGATTGGAAGGTGCTTTGATATATTTTTGCACTTAAGTCAATGCCTTTCAAAGAAACATGAACATTTCAATGAATATATCTCTGTGGAAACTCAAACCAGCCAGTTCTCCATGCCCAGCTTCTGCATCTCAATCAAGAGAGACAAGAATCTGCAGAGAGGTGGGGATTGCCTGAGGACAGGGGATTGTGCCCCGGGGGCTCTGCCAGGCCCAGTTCTACATGCCCAGCTTCTGCATCTCAATTCAGAGGACCAGGAGTGTACAGAGAGGTGGAGGTTGCCTGGGGTGAGTTCCAGTGACCTGGGGATAGCTGGAGACCTATATTCCAGCTTTTGAGTTCCTGGGGAGATACCCGGATGCTGGACTGGGTCCAGCAGATTGCAGGGCTTTAGTCAGCCACGCTCAGCAGCCTTGTTTCAGTCCAGGAGGCAGGAACCTTGCTCAGGGATTCTGGGCTCAATTAGGCTGCATTGGGGACAGCTTGCAACCAGCACTGCTGGCTGCAGAGTTCATATCCACACCCCTAGGACAGGGGATTGTGTCCCGGGGATTTCTCTGGCCCCAGTTTTCCTCACCCTGCTTCCGCCTCTCAATTTAGGGGGCCAAGTACCTACAGAGGAGCTGAGACTGCTCCAGTAGCTGAGGGTGCTGGAGGAGATTTGCAACACATCCAGAGGAAGCTTTGGAACACCACTCAAACCAAGGAAATAAAGAAAAAATGACAAAAGGAAAGACCAAAAGGCAGAGTCAAATCACCAGCCCATTCCAAGAAAGCCTGGGAGCCATGTACATAGAAGAAAATAGAAGCCATAAACTTGAAATGACTGAAATGATATCAACTGAAATAAAGAAGCAACTAGGGGAAACTATGGAGAAATTCAAATTAGAAATAATTGCCCAGGTAAAATAGGAAATGATAAAAGTAGTGAAAGAAATAGTGAACAAATCTAGTGAAGACGCAGCTAAAAAATTAGAGGAACAAAGCAAACAGAGAGAATCCCTGAATGAACATTATACGAAGCAAAGAGAATGCATAAAGCAGATTCAAAGACATATACAGGAAATCAAAAATTCTATTGAAAGCTGTAAAAACTGCCTCAGTGAAAGTGAAGATAGTATTTCAGACCTTGAATATAAGTTCGCAGCTAGTGAACAGGAAAGGAAAGATCTTTTAAAAATAACAAAGAATCAGGAAATAACAATCCAACAGCTG
>PVJX010034331.1:0-19020 GCA_004027295.1 Dolichotis patagonum
CTACCAACAACAAGTGTTGGAGAGGCTGTGGGGAAAAAGGAACTCTTCTGCACTGTTGGTGGGAGTGTAGACTGGTGCAACCACTGTGGAGGTCAGTCTGGAGATTCCTCAAAAAGCTGGGTATGGAAGTCCCATTTGACCCAGCTATTCCGCTTCTAGGCATATTCCCAGAAGAACTGAAAACATCATACCACAGTGACATATGTGCACCCATGTTTATAGCAGCACAATGTGTAATAGCCAGATCTTGGAAACCACCTAAGTGTCCATCAACTGAGGAATGGATAAAAAAGTAGTGGCATTTTTATACAATGGAGTACTACTCAGGTATAAAGAATGATCACATCGAGATATTTATAAATAAATGGACACGACTTGAGACCATTCTCTTAAGTGAAATAAACCAAACTCACAAGGGTAAATACCATATAGTCTCCCTAATATGAGAGTTGATAAGAGTATATAAGACTTTATGGTAAGCATGAGTCCCCATCTCACAGCTTCGAAGTCTTTCAAAGTTTAAATCATCAGTTGGAATGGTTTTATCCTGTTTTGTTTGACTATATCATACTTGATGATATGAATAGCAGTTTTGAAGAAAACAAAACATTATGACAGCTATTGCTAATTTAATATCATCCTTTTTAGAAGTCCTACCATGCTTTTTTTTGTTCTACTGCCATTGGTTCTATCACATTGTGTCTTATTGGAATTTGAATATGTGTGATAGCTCAAATTTTTTTCTCTTTTTTATCAAAAATGGGATATTATAGTATCCATTGAACATTTTCTGTTATTCAGTTCAGAAAGCCCTGTAATTCTTTCACTCTATGCATGGCTGTATACTATTGTGTTATGTTTGATATTATTGTAATTGAAACTATGCTCAACTATAGCAGAGTAAGAGATATGGTGTTAGCTACTGTTGATGTCCAGTTGTCTTAATATAAAGTACTGTGTTGCCTATGTTGTCCTGTTCTGATCTGCTCTGTACTGCCCCCTTTTGTTTTATTCTCTTTTCAATTAAAAAAAAAGAAAAAGAAAGAGACATGGAATAGCAAATGTAATCCTGGGCAACAAATGTAAGGCAGGAAACATCACAATCCCTTACTTGAAATTATACTACAAAGCTACTGTGATAAAATCAGCGTGGTATTTGCAAAAAAACAGACTTAAAGATCAATGAAATAGATTAGAAGATACAGCCACAACTGCAAACACATTTGGTCACTTTATCTTTGAAAAAGGGGCCAAACATGTTCATTGGAAGAAAGACGGTATCTTTATTTTTTTTCTCATTATCTTCACAATAGTTGTTCTCCCATTAGGTTCAGCAAAATCAAAGAAATGCACAACATTATAGAACACATCAAGACAGAATATTGAGTAGAGCAACACCATTAATCAGGACAAAGCAAAACAGTGATAATAATATCTGCCTTAAGAGATAGTAGAAGGGAACTCCCCCCACTTGCTGTACCACATATGGTCACCTCCCAAGAGATACCCAGACCCCTGGATCCCAATTGTTAGCGCGGGGAAGGGGGTATGGTATGTTTGATTCTAAGCCTGTGCCCCAGTAGGCAGCAGGCTGGTTACTGGTTGGCTCAGCACCCTAAGTTCCACCATGGCGCGGATCTCAGGAAACGCTGTTGCTTCTTGTTTCACCATGCAGTAAATTAAAGTCAAAATTGATCAAATATTTAAATATTAAAAACACTAAATCTGCTGGAAGACAAGGTAGGCAAAAATCTTGAAGAATAGAGGTAAGCAGAGAGTTCATGAACAAAAGCTAAAGTGCACAGGAAATACTTCACAGAATCAACAACTGGGATCTCATTTTATTAAAACTTTTTGCATGTCAAAAGAAATCACTAACGGAATGAAAAGAAAGCCCATGAATTGAGAAACTCAAGCTACTCCCCTTATGGGTATTTTGCCAGAAAAATTAAAAATATCATCTCATAGCAATATATGTGCACCTATGTTTGTACACAATTTGTACACAATTTGTAATAGCTTAACATTGGAAACAACCCAAATGTCCATCAAGTGAGAAACAGATAAAATATGTGTGGTATTTTTATACAATGGAGTACTACTCAGCTATAAAGAAGACTAAACTAGAGGCTTTTATAGGTAAATGAATACAACTAGAGAACATTCTCACAGTGAAATAAACCAGTCTCATATGTGCAAACATTGTTTTATCTCCCTCATGCATGAAACTGAAAGATTAAGCAAGATCCAAAAGGTACGATTAGTATTGTGAAAGGGGAAAAAACTGCTCAAAAAGAAAACACCACTAGGATGTGGAAAAAGAGAAGAGAAGGAAGGGCAAAAATATATACACAAGATAGCTAAGATAATTTTACTATTGATCCTATTAGTTCAGGGAAAGAAACTGTGATTGTTTATATTGTTGGATCTGTTTTTCATGCCCACATTTTGTAATCTAAGTAACTATTTTGAAGGAAACAATATGCAGCTTAGTGACTATTATTAATTTCCCACCTCTTGTTTTGAAATCCTATATCATTTCTAGTGTTCTGTTTTTATTTTGTTTTCTTGTAATCTCTTTAAAATAAAAAAAAATTAACACGTGAAGCACCAGCTAGAATCACGGAATCCTGCAGTTTCATCAGATTCTATCTGAATAGCACAGCTCTCAGTGTTCATTTCATTATTTCCACTTGCACTTTTGCTGGTTTGCTTGCTTATGGTTAGTGAAATCCTAAAGAGTGGAAACTCTTTGAGCTGAGATTTACCTGTTTTCCTTCCCTTTTGAAGTAGATATGCCAGTAACAGAACCCATCCCAGGGCATGTGATCAAGTATCTTTCTTGGATAAAAAAGTGATAGGAAATTGGATGTAAGCTAGGAGCTTAGTTTAAATAAATCCATGAAATATGTGAGACTTGGCAGTGACCCTGTGATGCCAATGAATGAGCCCAAACACACTTTCAGCCAGTTTTAACAATAGTCTTTGAAAATATATATATTTAAATATTGATATTTGTGTCACTCTTCTCCAAATCTACATGAATAATTGGACAAAAATAAAAGGTAACTTCATTTCTTCTTAGACATTTTAGATGTGTTAGATAGAAATAGTAGACATGTTATATTTCTCAGCTCTTCTAAATCACCCTTTATTAACTAGCATTTAGACTAAAATGCTAAAGAAAATAGGCATGAAGAATGTAAAGCAAGAAGTAATTACACACACACAACTGATACCTTTGAATTTTCATTTTTCAGCTGCTGTTCTCACAATATAATGGTGTGGAACTTTTCCTGTCTTAAATATGATGAAAATATGACAACACTAATGATAATAATAATACTGCAAGTTAGATATTTAAGCTACATTTTACATATATTAGTTTATATTAGGTAGTGTGTACCCATTTTTCAAGAAAGGTGGCAGATTAAGGGTGGTTTATCACCATTACACTATTCACACTATTGTTAGAGGTGTTCTTGCTACATGCATTTTAAGGTCTTTTTAAAGATACAGGATTTAAGGTACTTTACATAGTAAGATAAATTAAATTTTATGACTATCTAAATGATTATTGCTATAATGACTGAATCTTTGGCAATTGTTAAAGAATGATTCATGAAAATACAAAGACACAAAACAAAATTATAACAAAATAAAAGTGCATCTCAAATGATTTCAACAAATGTGGTGTGGTAGAAGACAAACGTAATAGAAAGCAAAGAACTTTTTATTTGTTTTAGGGAGTGCCATAGTAAATTTTGATAAATTGGGTGGCTTAATATTATACTGAAATACATGCTTTCACAGTTCTGGAGGCCAAAATTTGAAATCTAAGGTATTAGCAATAAAAGGTCCTTTTGGGATTTCTGAGGGGGAAATTTCTTCCATGCCTCTCTACTAGCTCTATGTGGCTTCCCATCATTCCTGGTGTTTCTTCCTTTGTCTATGTATCACTTCTAAATGTGCCTCCATTGTGACCTAACACTCACATGCATCCATCTCTGACTCTTATGAGAGCATGTCACTGGATTCAGAGCTTACACTAATCCAGATGGAAATCCTCATGCGAATGTCATTTGCAAATACACATTTTCCAAATAATATCAGATTTATAGCTTCTGAGTGAAAACAACATTTAAGAGATCATAATTCAACTCATTATAAAGCACTGCCATTTATTTTAAAAAGCATTCTTATAATTCAGAAAATATATGAAGCACTATGGGCTGTATAGGTACTATTTGAAAAAGCCTCACATGTAATTATTCCTATTTTACTGATGCAGGGATTTGCTCTCAAGGTAGCATAGCTAGTGGTAGAGAGAAGGTTAAAACCTATTGGACTTTCAAAGATGGCATACTTAACTGCTTGGTTTTTAAATTTGTGAAACATAAATTGTGTGTAAGAAATGAAGTATTGTATGCAATCTCCACACAAATAGAAGAAATCAAACTGCACCAAGGAGTATTTCACTAATTCTAAGACAAAGTAACAGACGTAGAAAAATTCAGAAGGTTAAAAAAGGTCATGGAACAGAAACCTAAATTACATGGCTGTGGCATAAATTTAAGTAAAAATGCAAAATAAACAAAAATAATTTAAAACAAATCCCTCCGACCTAGTTTTCAAAACAAAGCTAACACCAAATAACATGGAAATTCTGAAAGGAAAATGATGAAAAGAGATATTTCAGTCACATTTTAACAAAAACATATTTGCAATATTCTTTACAGATTCACTAAATAAATGATAAATGTATGTAAGAACATGTCAATCTGAGTTTTGGAGCTCCCTAATGACATCTTGCTACATTGTGAATAAAATAGTAGCTCTTTCTATTCCCTACAAACCCACAAATCATCTCCTTGTTCCCTGACTAATTTTGCAACTTATCATCTTTTCCTCCAGATTTCCCTGAGCATTAGATTCTGAGTCTACAGAGACTTTTGCTGCCCACACTCATCTGCACACTTACTTGCTTTTCTCTCTGCCTAAAATGATCTCTCTCTGATATTTCCTTTGACTTGGTTTCACATTTATCATTTAGCTCTGAGGCCCAAGATCACTGCCTTGGAAATGCTCTCCCTATGTTATATGAAGTGACCCACTATTGTGCTTAATCACTTTACCTTAACTATTTCTTTCCCAATATTTCAACTTTACAGTATTTGTTTATAAAAATTGCCCACAAAGTCAATTCTGCAGCATAATAAACTTTTAAATGAATACCTCACTTGGTATCTTAATATTTACAATAGCTATAATTATCTGTAATAATCCAGATCCTAGCCCCAGATAGGTAGGAAGTCCTATACTCATTGGCATCTAAAATTTTTCTTAATATGAAAACGATTTAGACTTTGAGTTGGATAAATAATGATAATTAAACTATGTGTTTCTAGAGAATTTAAAAATATATAGAGATAGATAGACTTAGAGCTTACCCTAATAAAATATAAAGTAGTTAGAATTGTTTGCCTATTTTAATTATATCATTACAAATCACCAGTAATATTATTCTAAATATCCTGTTTTCTGTACTACAATATTTCCCCCAACTGCTTATGCCTTGAAAGCTGATCATGTAAAAGGGGTCTTATTTTCTGAGTTCCATTTGGAAGAAAAGGAGAGACTGACAATTATTTTATCCTGAGGATAAAACTCTCCCCTATGTGTTCTCTCCCCTATGTGTTCTCTTTGTTCACCTCTGTAAATAGTCCTCTTATTAAACTCTGTTCAAATTAGTTAGAATGTGCCATTTGTTTCACACTAGACACTGACTAATACACATGCATTTCCTTTGAGTATTTCCAAATGCCAAGAGTACATAGTTCATTTTGTTTTCCCTACAGTTATTAATTGACTGTCTATGTGTGTCAAGTGCTGTGATAGACCATGGAGACACTGAACAAAATAGATGAAAACCACTATCTTTGTAAAACTTGGATAACAACAACTAACAAATATGCAGTATCATAGAAGGCAAAACTGTAAGTATTATGAAGAAAAATACAGCAGAGAAGAGACATAGAGACCCTTTTGGTGGAAAGGGTAGATATTAAAACAGGGTGGTCTGGGAAGTCTCCATTGAGAAAGTTACATTTAAACAAAGACATTAAAGATACAAGAAGCCAGCTATGAAGATTTCTGAAAAATCAGCTTATCAGACAAAAAGAGTCACAAATGCAAGTGTCCAAGTACAAAAGAGTGAAGAGGGCAAAATAATGGAGTGAATGGGTGAACCAGAAAGGATGAGGACAGAAAACCCTTGAAAGACCGCTGGAAAGACCATGGAGTTTATCAAGAGAGAAGGAAACAAGACACTGGAGAATTAGGGGTTGTGCCACAATCTAACTTACATCTTAATTTTGTTTTCCTATTTGTGTTATGGTTTGTGTCTTTTATGTATGTTTTATGCATGTATTTTAGAGTAACATGGGCAAACAATAGTGTCAGTAAAACACTGATGAAGTTCATAGCTATAATCAGGCAATTTAAAATATTGCCTCAGACTAAGTTGTTGGGAAAGGAGTTGATGATAATGTTGTATGCAATAGATTAAAGTTATATTTTGAAGGTATAATCAACATCGTTTTCTGATAGATTTACCTATTCATAACATATGTATTAAGTGGCTACTATAAACCAGGCATTGTGCTAGGTACTCATGATATAATAGTGAACAAAACAAAGATCTTTTACCTGTATATTTAAAATATCATGGTATAAAGGCAATAAACATGGAAAACCAAAAAATTTGATAACTTACAGAATATGTTACAAATGTGTTACATGCCATAAAAACAAAAGGGCTAAAGGAATAAACAATAGCAGCATGGATAAATAAAATCCCTGTTGAGTTTCTTCATTGAGGCCTCCTTGAGTTGATGATAATGGCATGTGAGGAAACCATTCGGGGAAGAACTGAAACTAGCCATGAAGATGTTTAGGGGAAGAGGTCTCTCGGCAGAGAGAACAGCTTCATCAAAGGGCACAGGATACCTAGAGGTTTAAGCAGCCCTAAAAGAGCTGGAGAGGTTGTGCAGCAATTAGTAAGGGACAGCTCTTATGATGGGACATATGAAATGCAGTGGATTCCAGGGTACAAAGGCCTCTGATGCCACTGAAAGGCCTAGGACTTACACTAAGTGCAATGAAAGCACTGCAGAGTCTTATGTGAAACAGTGGTGAGACCTGAGCTGTGCTGTAGCAGAATGACTGAAATTACAGAATTGAGAATAGGTTCAGGATTAAGGCTGGAAGTAAACAGACTTGCTATGAGATGCAGTGTGTGAAAAATATAGATATTCCCAGTGACGGGGCCATTTTACATGTCCATAGACTGTGGGAAAGGAGGCTTGAGAGTGAGAGATTGTGATCTCAGCATTGAATTCATTAAGATTGGAAACATTGTGAGAATTTAGGGTCCACGATTATTCTCTGTGTGGGAGGCTCCATCATTCCTAACCCTGCACCATGTGACAGATGAGTTTGGAAAAGCACCTCGACACCCTCAGCTTGCCCAGTCCTTTTTTTTTCCCCTTACTGGGGTAAATGCTCTATATGCAGGAAATAAATGTATTCTTTAATTCTCTGTCATGTAAGTTTTAAATAGTCAAACTCCAGTGTCCATTTCTGCTCAGTAATTTTATTTGACTATGTGAACAACCTTAAATCTGGGAAAGCATTAGAAAGTCTTGTTTGCAGCAGTTCCATAGGTATTTACTTTAAAGAGTTTTATACAGAGTAAATGGTGATGATTTGAATCTCCTGCTGATAGTCCCCGTGTCAATCTGTCAATCCTTTTGAAACTTGGGGTGATGAAAGAATGGTATTATTCCTCTTCTTCAAACTAAAGATTTTCCAAATGAATATAGAGTGGATTTTCCCCTGAAGATTATTATTAAGAGGCAACCTTCACATCCAAATCTTCTCAATTTTGAAGGTAAAAATTGAATTTGACCTTTAACTAAAGATCAATTCCACTGGGTAACCAATTTGGACTGATTTCGCTGGAGATCACCGAAGAGGATTCTGGCATTGTAAATTGCCATTAAAAGCCATCAGCGCTATAATTCTTTTAGAAACAGATAGTTATGTGAGAGTCATATGATGGTTATGGCTTTATGATTTAGATATTATTTAATGAATAGTAGGAAATATCTATCAAGTCTAACTTGACAAAAGAGGACAGAGAGGACCTCTGTCTCAGCCAAAACTACTTGGGGAAAATGCTGTAATTTCTGAAACTATACCCTTCAAACCGACAATAATAGCACATTATCCATTTGCTTTCCATCTTTCATTTAAAATTATCAAAACACTTTGCAGTGCTTTACCTTTATCTTATGGCTAACTAGAGGCACAGCTGTGCACTAGCAGGACTGCCATTGTCCCCATCAGAAGTTACTCTAGCTCAGGAGTTTTAACCTGTTTTGTGCCATAGACTATTTGACAGTCTCTTGGAACTTGAGAATAATAGTTTTATATTCTGAGAAACCCAAATTAAGAACTATAGTAAGATAATTTGCACTTCTCCTAATCTACTCATATGCCTTATTTGGCATTTTTTCAATGAGAATAGCATTATTATATTAGTGACTTACCATCGAGCCAATGATATTTTATTATATCTGTATTATTAATAAAGTATCACAAAACTACTTTAGTTGTGAATATCTTGCTACTAGCACAAACAAAAAACTATGAGATTGTTTGAATTAGTTTGTGGTCTTATTGATCTGAGTGCCTATAAGGTAATATTTCTGGTTGTTCATAGTTTATGTGAAACATAATTGTTTTTATGCTTTTACCCAAATATGTGTGCCTTTACATTCATTTATTTAGCCAATGTTTCTTGAACATATAATTATGCACCTACTCAATATTCAAGATAGTAGATATTCATTCCCAAATGAAGCTAAAAGAAAGAAAACAATTAAGGAAAGAAAAAAGAGGAAAAGAGGGAAGAGGAAGAAATGTAATACTACAGCACTGTTAAATAAAAGAAAAGTAATAGGGGAATTGGCCCATTGATGAAATGGCATTTGAATGGGGATATTAATATATGATCCTGAAAAACAATGTGTTTTCAAGGAAGGAAAAAACCACAGTGGCTTGCACATAGCATAATTATGTTCACAAGGAAAGGCAAATGATTTACCTTCAACAAGGAGAAGGAGCTCCCTATGTCTGCCACTCTCAGTGCAGGCAGAATCAAGGCAACCTGCTGCCAAGTCATATCTGGCAAAATTGAACAAAGGCTTCCCTACTCCTTAGGTGTGGGGACATCTGGAGAAGAAGTGCTCAGGCTTGCAAAAACAATTGACTTGAATACATCTCTCCATGGCTTCAGCTTTGTTCCAAGGACCTCAACTAGTCCTGTTTAGTACTCATTTCCTCTTTGATACTTTTGCTTTAAAACGTCACCTCTTGCAGAGGGTAGAGGCTATGATCTGTCTAAAATCTACAGGGAAGAAGATTTCTTGATTCTTCTAGCTTTAGGTAAAGCATTGGCAGCCCTTGGCACGCCTTGGCTTGCACCTCAGTTCCTGCCTCTGTTGCCCTGTGGTGTTCCCCTTGTACATCTGTGCCTTCCTGTAGTTTTAGAAGAGTAATGGTCATACTGGATGAAGAGGAATGCCTACTTTCCAGTCTGACGTCATCTCCAGTGACCCCAATCTGAGATACTAATGGTTAGGACTTGAACATATATTTTGGAGAGACCTGAGTCAGTGCATAACAATCATTTCAATAAGTTCACGTGCAATTGAAAAATGATTAGCAGGTGAATAGAGGAATACAGTGTAGGTTAGGAATTTAGACTGTTAATTATTTCACTTTTTGTTTCGTGATTTTTGTCCACTGTTGATCTCAGGAGGGTTGCTATCATCTTATCCCATTATCTTAGCCATACAAAGATGGTATCATCCAGATTGAAGAAATTTTTGTAAATAAAGTGAAAAGCAAGTAAAATGGATGTATGTGAAAATTCAAATGCCTTTAAAATACTATTATAATTATTTTTAATATCTAAAATCTAAACACCAGCACAGAAAGGTATTGTAAGTTGTCTGTTCTTAGGAACAAATTGATATCCTGACTAAAAATAATTGCTTAAGATAAAAACTGGATACAGTTTATTGTAACAATTTAGAACTCTAAATTAAAATGAGTGCCGATACACTTCTGCAGCAACTGAGTCAAACCCATCAATGACTTAAATAGTTCAAGAGTCACCAAAAAAGAATTAAAAAAAAAGTGTACTGGTTGCCTATCAAGGGAAATATACTCACAAGCATCACAGAGAAACTCAGCAATGATTGTAATTTAGAAGAGCTATATAGCTGTACAATTGAAAATCAATATTTATTGGCTATTAGAACCTTTCATTCATATTTGACATTTACAGGATTATAATATTTTGTTGGCATATTTCTACATTCCCTTTGTTTGGAGAACTGAATGAGTACATATAAACTTCTCAGGGGGTACATTTACTGGCATTCACTAACGCCACACGAAATATAGAATAAGTTAAACAAGTTGGCTATAAGAATATACTTTCTTTCTCCACATCTGAGTTGATTTCATGGACAGTTTAAAGAATGTAAAGTAAAATGTGTTCATAACTTGATACTTTTAGCACTGGTAATTAAATTTAAGGCATAGCTCATTGTAGGCAAGTACTCTACATTGTGCTACATCCCCAGGCCTTGGTAATTTAAAACATTTTTTTGATCTGGAATATGAAAATAAATGGATTAAGGGAAATGTAGGAAACAAAAATTATGGGATAACTTTGTTCCTTAAGATATGAGAATTTCTGGATATATAGTACATATGTAAATTTATTTCATTTGCTATATATTTAGTTGTGTATTAAATATATATTATACATATTTTATATATTATGTATTATATTTTTTACATATTTACTTATATTATGAAATTTATCATACATATCGCAGTATATAGTTACAAGCAGTAAATACTACAAGGAAAAAGTATTCCAAGTATCACAGATCTTTTACAAAGATGAAACTTGAAGTAGGCCACCAACAAAATCAGAATAAATTTAAAAAGAAATCCATATGCCACATTACATAATAGCAATGCAAAGAAACAGATAGTAATAAAAAGACATATGTTGAAAATGCTTGAAAATAAATTAAGATATCAAATAAATGAAGTCAATGTAGAAATGAAATTCGTCACAATGACATTGCAGAATATGCTGCATATTATGTAATGCAGTGTACCCAAATCTCTATCTAGAGGGACATTTATAAACCTAAATGTACATATTTTAAGCAGCAAATACTAGAAATGAAAAAAAATTCAACTCAAGAATTTATCATAAAGAAAAAAGTAAATGAGTAAAGCAGAATAAAAGAATTAATATGCAAGAATACATAATAAGGGAATGAGTAATAAAAAATTAATGCATAAAGAAATAAATGTAAAGGATTATTTAAAAAGATATTACTCAGCTGGGTTGGTAGTACCTGCCTTTCACCCCATCCCCTGGCCTTCAAGACATAAGCAGAGACTGCTTGTGTTCTCACACACTTAGCTCTGGATTGAGACTTACAGCTGCAGCTTTCTTGCTTCTGCGGTTTAGGGCATGGCGAGAGACACACCACCAGCTCCCAGGGCCTCCAGCTTGCAGGTGGCCTGTTGTGATACTTCTTAGGTTTCACAACCATGGGAGATAGCTCTCCTAATACATCCTCTGTTGTATCTGTGTCTATATGTTATTGTTTCTGTCTGTGGAGAAGCTTGACTGGTATAACCAAACAAAATTTTTGAAATAAAAATTTATATATATATATATATATGACCTAAAAATGGTGCCAAGGAAAGATGATTTAGATATTTTCATGGAAATATTCATTTTTTGTTATGTAAATTCTCTGAGAACCTAGATATACTTTATGAAGCTGACAAAAGATGGATCCTAAAACTTCAAAAATAGCCTATAAAAGTACATCATATAGCAACTGTGTTTAGCACTATAGATTTGAATATCCCCAAGAAAATGCTCTCAATGTGTGCTTGCTGTTATTTTTAAAAAGTAATATGAGAGGATGAAATGGACTGATTCCAAAAACTTCAAGGGTGTCTGACTATATTTTAGCTATATGAGTAGTTGTGTTTGTATATTACACATACTTTATGTTTATATATAAATATTCAAAAAAGAAACCACATAGATGTCTTAAGAGTTACCTAAGGACATTTAATATACTTAAGTGTTCTTTTCTTATGCACATTTTTAATACAGACTACTTTTTAATATACAGATATGTAGAGAAACATTTAATAGATAAGCGAATGGAATCATAAAGGCTGACAAAGAAGAGACAAAATAATCATTATATATAGACACAATCTTTTCTCTGGACAATGCAATACATGATATAAAATACATTGTAAAACTTGAAATACTTTAACAGTTATTAGAAGAATTAAAAGATGAAGAATGAGAAGCATCCACCCCTATTTATGATTGTAATAAGAATACTACGGAATCAGCATTTAAATTTTTCCAGTTATGTACCTTCCCAAAGAATTGTTATCCTTCAATGCCGTGACAGTGCTTAGCCGGTTTCCCTCCTTTCCACCTTAGTTCACCATATTTGTTGGAAAGCTGTTTTGCAATCACAGCCTTTTTGCCTGATATTATTCTTTCCATTTGATTTTATCTACAACCTGATCCATCCTAAAAGAATCTCACCTTCCCTTTTAAGTGGCAGCTGCAAAACCTCTCAAGGTATAGATTCAGAGTCCTACTACCTCTATTATGTTTCTTCTGACCCTTGCACCCTCAACACCATAAAGGAAAACAAAGCAAAATCAAAACCTCCTTCACTGAAGCACATGCCATCTGTCAAAGTCACTCTGTACTCCGTTCTGGCTGTCATCCACTCACATCTGCTCAATATGGCCTCATCCCATTACAGCACAAGAAAAAGAATGTTCCTCTTCCTTCCCATCTGCTAACCTGTTCGCTGAATCCCTTCTCCTCCTCCACAAAGGCTTTTCTTTGTTTTGTATCCATAGGTAACTTTTCTAGGGGAAACAGCCCTGGCTTTGAATCATTGCTCATTACAAACTGACTCAGTGAGTGTACACTGGTGACTTACCCTCTTCATGTTAAATCTCAGCTGTGAAATGGGGATATAAAGTATTCCTATTTCAAAGAAAGGCAAGAAAAATTGTTTTAAAAAATAATATTCATAAAGAGTTTAGAAGAATAGCACAGTGAAATTAGCTTGGCAAATAAGTCATTCCTCCTCATATATATTTCAAATCTACTGCAATGCTTACTTCTGATCAAGATTATACACATCCTTTGGGGGAAAAATATTCCCAGTAACAAACTTATTTTCCTCATCCTATGCATCATCAAACATAGGCGGAAAGTGCGTTCTCTCCCTGCTTCTGTTTCTCTTTTTACTCTATAACCTTCTAAAACCTGGATTCCGTTTCCTCAACTCTGCTGAACCCACTCTTGTCAATGTCAGCAGTGATGGCCTTGTAGTTAAATCCAATAAATAATTTCCAGTCCTTATCTACCTGAACACTTGGCAGGGTTTGACACTATTGACTGCTCCTTCTTTCTTCAAACGCCCTCTCCCCATGACTTATCTACTACCGCACTCTCCTTGCCTCCCTTCTGCTTCTCTGACTGGTTCATTTTGTCTGGTCCGTGAACTTGTTTCTCCTTGAACTATCTTTTAATTATTAGCAACCTTCAGAACTCTGGTGCACACTGTTTCAAATTCTTGTTTAAAATAATTTTTGATGTTAATATTTCCTCTTCCCATGTTTTCCAGCCTTTGCCTGATGGATCCATACTGTAAATCTCTTGCTCAGATGAAGACATGTGAGACAGTAAATTCTGTCCAAGAATATGAATGCTGTGCTCAAGGTTTGAATTCTCCTGCTACTTATTGGGTGGGTATCTGACAGAAAATTTATTTAAGTCAGCCAAGCTTCAGACCAGTTATTTGTAAAGTAATGCTGAAAATTATGTAAGTGAATATGTATGCATTGCTTAAGAGAATGGGTGATAGATAAAATATCCTTAATCCATTTCTGATGGCCTCTACCTGCAGCTCTTTCTGTTGAATTTATGCCTGTGTGTCTACTGGCTATGTGATTGATGCCACCATTTTGTCATCTCCAATAGGCCACACATTCACTTTCTGAGTATACTTTCCCAGGTCTCTTTCTTTTCATATATTTCCTCAACTCCTTGAGTGACATGCCATCCCATTAGAACCTCATTCTCAACACTTTCTTCCTGTTCAATATTTCTAAATTTTTGAGTACTTCATTTATGTCATTGTTCAAATTTACAATATCATTTATTTACATTTATTTTATTTTCTTTGCTTACTCTTCCCAGGGATTGTGTATTTTATTAATATCTTCAAATAACCAGCTATTGTGTATATTAAAAATGTTTTATAAATATTTTACATTTTATAAAGTCTACTCTTGGCCCTATTATGTCCTTTTATATGCTGATGTTCTTGTCCTATCTTAAGTTGTTCACTAGCTCATTGATATTCAGTTTTTCATTTCATTACATATAAGCAGTGGGTAAATCTTCTAAGTGAGGATTTTAATAGGGAGTGGTTTTGTTACCATTTAATTAAAATGACTTCAGAATAATATATGAGTTATTTAGGTGCATGTATGGGTATATGTCTAATATTATTTTTGCTACTAATAGTGTTGTGGGCACAGAATATGACCTTCTATTAATGGCTTTAAGCATTATCAAAACCTACAATATTGAGCTAATATATTTTTATAGACCTAGTACATGTCTATGTAAGTGTTTCTGAGTTTAAGGATTAATATGATGACATAATGCATGTTTTTAAAAAGTTTTTCTGTGGTTTAAAGTATTTGTAGTCATGTATGTGGATTGTGTGGTTTCATACATGTCTAGTAACTTGAGATTCATAACTTTCGTTAGATATTTATTTTTTCAGGATTATCTTTCCTAGTTCATGTCAAAAGCTATATTAGAAAGATATATTAGGTTACCCAAAAGGATGAAAGACTTGTTTATTCCTTCAGTAACTATACCAACATTTTAGATATTTATGTTGACATAATTTTATTAGTGACATAGAAATTGTAACAATTAGAAAATCCTGGCAAATGTTGTTGTTTATTATTATGACAATTATTTATTTCCTACACATGCTTTTAATTTTATGATATATTTTCTACCATTAAGACAGCTCAATATTCCTTCATTTTGCATTTGTTGTGTAGTTTTTCCAACATTTAAGATTTTCCATGCTTTTTTTAGTTTTAGTCTTATCTCTGCAAATTTAATAATCTATGTTTCTTAATGATTACAATAAATGTATTAAGTTTGGTTTTTATACTATGTTAAATCTTTTTCTACCATCTTAGTGTTTAAAAATTTGTTTACCTTTTGCTATGCTCCTTGGTTTTGAACATTTAATTTTTTTCATTATTTTCTTTCTTCAACTTTTCAATTTATATACTCTTAAAATTTTATTATGAATAGTTTGTTTGATAATTCCCAAATTAAATTTCTCCTTATTCTTCTTTTATAATGTTTATAAACCTTAGAACTCATGAAATCCCTCCTTTCTTGACTTGAGTGAAATATATAACCCATGTTTTAGCTTGATTTCTCTTCTTTAAATTCTTTAGAATTTTATTTAATTCAGTTTTCTTTATATAAACTTCTGAAGTTTGTTCATCTTCATGTAACTATTTCACACTTTGAAACTGAATTTTTTGGTGATGCCACGCTAAATGAGCAGTTATTTTCCTCCAAGCTTTGATGATGTCTTCTTACTTCTTCATTACCTCCAGAGATAGTTTATTTATATTTTTTCATTTGTTGTTCTTTTTTTCTTTTTAGCTGCTTTTTTAGCTATTTATGTAATTTTTGCTGTTAGAATTTAAAAAATCACTATATGTTTTGAAATTGAAGACATTCAAAATAAGGCTCACAAGATTAAGCAATAAAAAGCAAACTGCTAAGAGAGATTATTCAAAGAAAAATGATTCTCAGGTTAGAAGTGGAGCCCTGATGTCTTGACAGTTTCACTTCCCTGTGTTAACACAGGGAAACTGCAAAACTTGGTCAAGTTCAGAATCCTTGTTTTTTCAAGTGAGCACGTCTACATCAAGCTCATAAAGCTGCCTATGAAAGGACCCAAGAAAACCGTGTTTAGAAGAAACTACCCAGAGTTTCATTCAAGAGATGAGATGTGCCTTGCAGGGTGTGGTGGCTCACATCTGTAGTCCTAGCACTCAAGAGACTGAGGCAAGAAGATCACTGTGAGTTCGAGGCCAGCCTGGACAACAGTGAACTCAGGGCCTGCCTGAACTGCATAACGAGACCCTGTCTCAAAATAACAATATAGCACCCAATAGATTATCCTAAGTCAGGAAAAGCAAGTTCATGTTACCCCTGAAGTGGAGCGTTATAGACTTTCCAGGACCTGCTAGCAGAGTTCAGGAAGTAGATTGATGACAGGAAAAGTTAGTAACCCAAACATTTACTGTTGTTTACATTCATTGTGTTTTTCAAAATCTTCTTAAAATTTTCTTTTTGTCTTTCTGTAAAGTTTCAATGCTATAAGTTAGAGCTTTTATTTCTTTGTATTTACTCTGCTTGAGAACATGGTAGTTCCTGGATTTGTGCATGTAGATTTTCCTCAACACTGGAAAATCTATTATCTCTTTAAGTTACCTTTATCTATTTGTTCCATATAGGAAAGCATTACATGTGTGTTGTTATTACATACATTGCTTTGTATTTGTTGTACCATCTCATTAATGTTTTCCATCTCTTTTTTTCTCCACTTTTCATCAACTGTTTTGGATATAATGTACATCTAGTTCATTAATTCTATCTTTAGATGTATATATTCTGCTTAATATAGTCAATTGTAGTTCTTATTTTAACCACAAAATTTAATTTTTAGAAATTAGTTTAAAATTTATCTGTTCATTTCAAATAGACTTTTGAAAACATTTACCACTTCATTTTCTATTTCATCGCATCCTGTGGGTGTAGTTTTACTCTGTTCTGTACCTGATATTTCCATCAACTGCAAAGGTTTTTGGTATAGTTTCTTGGCTCCCTTTTCTGTTGAGCCTCAACTATAAAAGTGCTTTCATCTGTTGGAAATCTTGAATTATGTGTTTGTTGTTTGAACATAAGTATCTGAACATATACTAGCATAAATTAAGAGTGTTCCAAGCTTTGTGCTAGTGGTGAATGGGTGCCAGAAATCTGGAAGTGTCTAAGGCATTTCTGACAATATGGGCTCAGGACTGGAGATTCAAACCCCTCCCCATCCCCGCAGCATCCCAAACGCATTGCTCTACTCACTCCCCAGAGGATCTTTAGCAACTCTGAATTCTATCTGTCTTTTTAGCAATAGATTTGTGTCTTCAGTCCAGGTCATACATGCTTTTCTTTTCTCCCTTGCTTCCTTCTTTTCTTTTCTCCTTCCCTTCTTTTTCTTCTCCCTTCTCTCCCTCCTCCCCATCTCCTCTCTCCTTTTTTCTCTACTTCTCATTTTTCTACTCCTCCTCTTCCTTCTTCCTTTCTCTCTGTCTTAGTTACTTTTCCCACATTGCTAAGACAAAATCTCAGCCACCCAAAGTTAAAGGGGGAAAGTTCTAGCTGACAGTCTCTAGAGGTATTGGTCTGTAATTGACTGGCTTGAGAACAGGGTGTCATGTGGCAGAGGGGCAACAGTTTAGCTCCTGGCTGTTCCAGACAACAAAAGCAACAAGGGAGAGGAGAGGAGAGGGAAATGGGAGGGGAGGAGGCAGGGAGGGAAGTGGTTAGAAAGAGAGAGTGTAGAGAAGAGAGGAGCCTCTTTCTCTCCATTGTATCCTATCCAAATCTACCTGAATTAGGGCAGTGCCAATCCAATCAGTGCACTGCTCCAGCGAAACACCCAGCCTTAATCCCAGCATTTTAAATCCCAGCATTGTATCACCAGTCAATCACATACCCTAGAGTCAGCCAACTCCAAAAAAGACCCAACTAAAGCTACATGAGGCTTTGCAGGGGCATCTAGGCCCAAACTTTCTGTTTCTGTTTCTGTTTCTGTTTCTGTTTCTGTTTCTGTTTCTGTTTCTGTTTCTGTTTCTGTTTCTGTTTCTGTTTCTGTTTCTGTTTCTGCTTCTGCTTCTGTTTCTCTTTCTCTTTCTCTTTCTTTCTTCTCTCCTCTCCTCTTTTCTCTTCCAATCTCTTTCTTTCTCTCTGTCTGTCTGTCTGTCTGTCTCCCTCTCTTTCTCTTAGCAATGACTTGAGGACCATGCCAACCTCTTATCAAATGAACAGTACCTCAAGTAACGTGTTCATTGTAGACGTTAGTTGTTGTAGGGCTATCACTTTACCTCTACCTCAGTTGCCTCAATATTCATATCTATTCACCTTCAAAAATGACCAAATAAACAAAATATCAATATCAGTACAGTTATAAACTACTATTTTTCTCCATCCCCATCTCCAATATTTCTGTTAAGATTAGCATGAGGTCCTGCTTGCATTACAATAATCCCTAATGGTTTTTCTGCTTTTAGTCTGCTTCACATTGAACCTATTTCTTCTATGTTGTTAACATTTACTAAAATACATATATATCTGTCTTAAAAAGAAACCTAACATCTCTTTTTCTTCAGATAAAACTCTAAGCTGCTCACTTGGAGTTTTCCTACAGTGATTTTCTCTTGACCTGTATAAAATCATTGTTTCCACTTTGATGCTGTCTCTTTTTTTTTTATTTTTTATTTTTTTTTTATTTAAAAGAGAATAAAACAAAAGGGGGCAGTACAGAGCAGATCAGAAGAGGACAACATAGGCAACACAGTACTTTACATTAAGTCAACTGGACATCAACAGTATCTAACGCCATATCTCTTACTCTGCTATAGTTGAGCATAGTTTCAATTACAATAATATCAAACATAACACAATAGTAT
>PVJX010034332.1:0-19020 GCA_004027295.1 Dolichotis patagonum
GGCTTCTTTTTTCTTCTATGTACATGGCTTCTAAGCTTTCTTGGGGAGGGCTAGGGCTTTGAGCCTGCCTTTTGGTCTTTCCTTTTGTCATTTTTCTATATTTCCTTACTTTGAGCGGTGTTCCAAAGCTTTCTCTGCATGTGTGGCGAATTACCTCTTACACCCTCAGTTCCTGGAGGGGCAGTGGCTCCCCCACAGGCTCTTGGTTTCCTCACAGGGTCCTAACTCCCCTCTGTGGGCTCCTGGCTCCCTAAGTTGTAAGGCGAATGCTGGGCGTGGTCACCCCAGAGCCTGTGGAATCTCAGGCAGGCCAAGCCACTGTCCTTTGTCCCAGGCAGGTCTCCAGGAGGTTCCCTGCGAGTAAAGGGTGGGCCTACAGGTCCCAAAGAGTCAGGCCAGAATGTTGGTTTCTGCAAAGTTCCTGGTCCCAAACAGACCTGGCCAAGATGCCAGTCTCCACAATATTCCCAATCCAAACAGCCCGGGCCACTCTGCGGGTCCAAGAGGTTCAGGTCCCAAAGATACAGGCCGTGATGCTGCTTTCTGGGAGACTTCCTGGGGGTCAAAAGCTGATTAAACTTTATCAGAGTTTTTGTTACTCTGCCATCTCTTCCCTGCTTGGGACTTGATTTTAAAATATTGGTCCAAGCCAATTTCCTTGTGGCTATTTCAACAAAGCCACAATCATCAAGACACTTCCTAATCAAAATCCAGAAAAGAAAAGTAAATACAGTAAACAAGCATATAACAAACATTTCCATATACGTTTGTGATTTTTTTTTTTTTTGAGATAGGGTTTCACTGTGCAGTTCAGGCTGGCCTTGAACTCATTTTGTAGCCCAGGCTGGCCTCGAACTCTCAGTGATCCTCCTGCCTCGGCCTCCAGTGTGCTGGGATTATAGGCATGCACCACCATGCCCAGTTTACATCTGTGATTCTTTAAACGTTATTTGTCTCATAATTATACCACCAATGAAATCACTACATGCCCCCCCCATTTTCTGAGGAAAGAGTTTCTCACAGGCCTGTTTATAACTAGCCCTAGAGAATAAGGGATTGTTTCAATGCCCCAATCTTTACACCTGAGGAAGCCAATATCAATACACTCCAGTGACGACTACTGTCCTATATCAATGCACTTTTCCCCCAGTTGTGCACAAATGAGAAGTGTCTCCTCACCCTCAAGCTCTTACCTGGTCCCTGTTTGGGTGCCATATGCCATGACCCATGGCAGCTCTTGGGGTTCTTGGGATGAAGGACTGTAAGAGGATGAGAAAATACAAAAGTGACAAAGTTGGGGTCAGGTGGAGCCTTTACCCTCCTAAAGGAAGAAAAGGAAATGGCCCCTCACTGCAGTGGTGTTTATATATGTCTTTTAGCAACGTAATGTCACATGACACCCTGTTGTCCTAGTAGCCCACTGTTCAGATTGTCTTGGCGCTAGGTATTCTTTGGGCTGAAGCAGCTTGTTCATGTGCCTTGCCCTGGGCACTCTTTGTTTTTGGGAAAGCCATACTCCAGCCTTGCACAAGTGGTCAACTTTTAGCTTCAATGGCTTCCAACTGTTCCTTTTTTCCCCCTCTGTTTAATTACTTGCCTTGCCTGGTGGATTCATTCTGTTGGGGTTCATGGAGTTGTAGTCCTCATTATCCCGTGTCCTTCAGAACATTTTGGAGTGCTGGTTAGGTGGTCATGTATTTTTATAGGTGTTCTTTGTCATGGAGATATCTTATTTCTCCACCAGTTTGGAAAGATAGTTTTGTGGGGTATGTCATTCTAGGCTGAGGATTGCTTTCTTTTAGGGGTTAACTAGTTCACTTCAAGTTTTCCTTGACTTAAGAGTTTGTGTTGAAATGTCTGCTGTGATTCTGATTTACTTTACTTTATAGGTGATTTGTTTCTTTTCTGTAACAGCTTTTAATATTCTGTTCTTTTGTTGAATTTCTGAAGTCTTGACTAGTGTATGCATTGGCGTAGATTTTTTGTCATCATAGCTAGTTGGAGTTCTCTATGCATCACTCATTTGTATGTTAATATCTTTTTCCATTCTTGGGAAGTTTTCTGCCATGACTTCTGTGAAGACACTTTTTTAAATGTGTTTTGCAGTATCTCCTGCTTTTGCATTGACTCCAATCCTTTATGTTTTTCTTCTTTATATCATCTAGCAGCTGTTGGATGGATTTTTCATAGTCCTTTGTTATTTTTAAGAAATCTTTCTTCTCCTGCTTGCTAACTACAATCCTGCCTTCTGGGTCTGATATTCTGTCCTCATATTGGCTCATTCTGCAGGATATACTTTCAATGGAATTTTAATCTCCTGGATATCTGAATCCATTTCATGGATTCCATTTGTTCCTATGTTGGGCATACATGGTTTACATCATTTTCCTAAACTCTTCTATTTTTTAAAAATCTGTATCTGCTCCGAGAGTCACTAACCATATCTTTCATTATGGTCACTATCTGTAGTTAGCTGAAAAATTATTTTTGACTAAATTTTTTTTCAAGATGAGCCTCAGTCATCTGCTTTTTTACTTTCCCTGTTACCACTTTAGAGATTCCAGGTGAGTGGCTTTTGTATTGTTCCACCTCATTGCTCCCTGCTTTTTCCTTTGGTGAGCTGGAAGTCTGTTGTTGCATCTTTCTTAAGTATCATCTCTTTTTCTATTTTTTAGTTGAATTCCTACATTCATGCTTAGAAATTACTTATGGCAGGTAGTACTGACTACTGAGTATTTATTGCTAGTATTGAGAACCCCTAGGAAATGATTATTTCTCAGAGATATCTTCCAGGTGTAGCTGACTTTTGGGTTTTTAGTCTCTTGCAAGATTTTACCTCTTCAGTTTATTGGGGATGAGAAGTTGCTGCCTATTTGGCTTAGTCTCTTGTTCTTTGGCACTGACATACAGTATTTTGTATGACACTCATGCAATCTCAGTCTTGGTATACCAGTAAGAACAACTGATTAGAACAATTATTTCATCTTGGCTAAAGAAGTACAGTCAACAACAACAATATCATCAAATGCAGCCTAGAAAATTATAAACTGTGGTAACTATTAATTTGCCACTTTTAACTCTATGAAGCATATTTGTGGTTGTATAACAAAAATCTAAAACAAACTAGAAAATTGTATATGTGAATATGCCCTCAATATGGTGTTTTTATCCTCATGGGAGAACATTTAAAAGGGACTGGGGAAAAAATAGAGAAACAGAAGCAGAGGAGGTGATTAGATGCCTGAGTGGAAGACAAAGGAAGATTATGAGAAATTTGGGAAACTAGTGAGGAAGACAGGAAGGAAAGAGAGAAGGAAGAAATAAAAACAATAACAAAACAGAACAACAACAACTAAAAACCTAGAAACAATGTTCATACTGATATAAAACAAGAGCAGTCAAGAAAAAGAGAAAATAGAACAAAAAAACAAGAAAAGGAAAGAAGAAACTAAACATCTTCTTCACAGTCTTTGCTGTCATTGGTATATAGAGTTGGCAGGCAGAGCCCAGACCCATGTTGATTAATCCCAGAAAGCCAGAGGGTAGTGAATAATCTCAGCAAGTCTACACTTTTAGTTACTTTAAAGTTTAGGCTGGTTTCTGGCTGTGAGGCTGGAACCAAATTTGTTAGCTTGTGACACTCCAAGTGCCTCCTGCCACTTTGGCTCCTTGACCTCTTGGCAATTTAAACTCAGTTCTATCTCACCCTGACATTGAGAGCCACTAGACAGAGCCAGCCCACAGTATCCATTGCTGTCTGATGTGTCCATTGCTCTGCTCCACTAGCGCATTTCTCTGTGGAGGCTTTTGAGGTCACCAGAAGTCACTATGCATCAGCAGGGTTGAGCTGCTCCTCCCATGCAGGGAGCAAGAGAGAAAGTGAAGTTGCCACCTCCTTCTTCCGCACTGAAGTCTCTTTACTCTCCCTGTGGGTTTCAATTCTCACTTCAGATCCTTACTCTGTCTTGGGGGATCCATTTCCCTGTTTCTGCTCTTCCTCAAGTTGCTTCCTCATGTGGACTCCAAATCTTAGAGAGGCTGTTTCTCTGTTGTTTACCACTCTATCATCTTCCCCAGAAGTCTCACTGAAAGCTTTTTCTGAAATTTTATCTTTTAGTTTCAATTTCCATTTCCACTGAAGCAAAAACCAACACTAGGTGGTGAAAAGAACACTGGTAAAACTCAAAATGAACATTTTCAGAAGTCTAGAAAGTAAGCAAAAATATCCAACAATTTCATAGGCATTTATTCAAGCAAAGTAGTTGAATCTCAATAAGAATAATGGAACATAAAGCATTTTAATTTACTTTTCCCAGTCCTCATTCCTCAAGTCCATCGTCACCTTAAGAAACAACACCTCTGTAACCCCAGGGAAAAACAGTAGACTAACATCCTCTCGCAAAAGCAAAATAGGTAATCCTATTTTGCTGATCACCTATTTTATTGATGTGCTCTTCCACATACCCGTTCTCAGGCATGGTAATACCTTGGTCCATTAATGCCTGTGTTCATGAACAATTTGTTTCACAAACAGAAGTTTCAGCAAATTTTTGCTTCTGCTTGTAATGCCTGCATTGGATGATGAAAATGACCACAACCATCTTCCCTGCATGAGCATGAACAAGGCCACCTTCCCTGCTCTGACACACCATCACAGCTTCTAGTTGAGACTGCAGTTGTAGATAGACTTGTGCACACTTGCTGTGAAGTTTTTCGTGTGTGTTTTTTAGCACACACAGCACTATACAGTATTAGTTGATCCATTGCTCCCAAGAAAATATGGAGCAAGCATGTTTGTAAAAACAAAGTGCAAAGGCCAGGGATTTAGTTCAGTGGCACAAGTGCCTGCCTGGCAAGTGTGATGTCATGAGTTCAATCCCCGGTACCAAAAAAAATACGTAAATAAAGTGTAGAGCAATAACGAAGGTAACAATGAAGTGCAGACCAAGAATGATAAGAAGGTTTTGAAGAAAATAACCATTGAATTGAAGAAGAAAATCACAGAAGAGTATGAGAACAGTATTTATATGACTGATCTGGCTTCAATGTACAACATGGTGAAGTTGACAATCTTGACTATTTTGAAGAATAAAGATGGCATAGAAGGAGCTGATTTGGCAAGCGAAATAACAATGTTAATCAAGAAGAGGGTACAAGCGCTGGACGAGGTAGAAAAACTTTTGTTTGTGTGGTTGAATGAGAAACAGCTGGCAAGTGGTAGTGTTAGTAGAGCTATGATCTGTGAAAAAGCCAGGAAATTGCAATGATTTACTGCAAGGAAATCCTCTACAAGTACAAGTGATCAATTTCAATCTAGTAGAGAGTGGTTTGACAAATTCCACAAGAAAAGTGGCATCCACAGTATGATAAAACATGGCAGCATTTCCAGTTCTGACAAGGCTGCTGCAGAAGCCTACAAGAGCAAATTTTCAGAATTTGTGAAAGTAGAAGGCTATATCACTCAGCAAGTATTCACCAGTGATGGAACAGGTCTCTTCTGGAAGAAGAAGCTGAGCAGAACCTACATCACACAGGAGAGAAAGGCACCGCTGGGCTCAAGCCCATGAAGGAAATTTACTCTTTTGCTGTGTGCAAACACCAGAGGTGATACAAAGACTGAGCCATTGGGGGAACATTCCCAGACCCCTCATGCACTCAAGATGCAGAATGTGAACAAGGCTAGACTTCCTGTCATGTGGAGGGGCAATGCAAAAATCTGAGTCACAAGGCAATTATTCATGGAATGGCTGCATGAGGTATTCACACCCACCATTAAGAAACATCTTTCTGACAACCAACTGCCTGAAAAATGCACACCCTCCATCTTTGGTGGATGATAAGGATGCCCAGTGTGACTTTATGAAGGTAAAATTCCTCCCTCAAAACACAACACCCCTTATGTGGCCCATGTGTGGGGAGTGGCTGAAGCTAGGATTGATCACACATGTGGGACTAACGCAAGACCAGCCCTGAGAACCTGGAAAGCCAAAGCAAACCAAGCAAACAAGTTGATGTGTAGAGGAGTGTCATGTGACATCGACCTGCTAAGTGTATAAATAAATGTGCTGCAGTCATTAGGAAATTCTTTTCTTCCATCAGCGTGGCTCCACTTGACTTTAGCATTCTATGTTCTGACTCTTGTCTTCATTTCTTCATCCTCCACTGTCTGCCCCCTGGGAAGTTCGAGAGCTGTACTGGGCATGGCACCCATGGACCAGCAAGTGATCTGCAACTTCAAGAAGCTCTACACAAGGCACTCTTCAATGGGGATTTGAATGGCACTGAAGAGACATCCTTGATTCTGAAGGAGTTCTGGAAAAAGAACATTTTAATGTCCTCCATTGCATTAACCTCACTGACAAAGCCTGAGAAGATATCATGTACCACACCTTAAACTCAGCCTGGAGAGAGCTGTGACCAGAATGTGTCACTGACCCTGACTTTGCAGGGTGTGATGCACAGGTGGTGGAGGAGATTATGTCCATGGACAAGAGTATGAGTCCAAATATCGATGGTACAGACATAGAGAAGCTTATTGAGGACCATGAGGAGGAGCTGACTATGGAAGGACTTGCTGAACTCCAGAGTGAGCAGCAGAAGGCCCTTGTTGAGGATCATCCACTGAGGAGGAGGAAGACAGGGAGGAGGTTAGCAGCGATGTGATAAAATCCATTATGGAAAAATGGAATGAGTGGCAGGATTTCTTTGAGATGTACCACCCCAACATAACTGTAATGAACAGAATGTAGAATCTGATGAATGATAATGTAGTCTCTCCTCTCCAGAAAGTTATGTCACACGGGAAAAAAACAAGTGGTATTAGACAAATTTTTCAATAAATTGACCCTGTAGCTAAGAGAGTAAGAAGAGAGGAAACTCATGAAGGAGATTGCCCTATTGTCCTCCTGGAAGGAGACTCTGTCCCCAAACAATAATCGTCCTTATCCATCTTCCTGTCCTGCACACCAGAAGTTGACTCAAGCAACGTTAATTTAATGTTCTCATTCTTCACACTGTACTGTACTTTATTTCATATTTTTACAGTTAAAAAATAAGATGGTTGATAACAGATTACCCTTACTTACACTGAACCATATGGGGAAATTTGATTTGATTCACCACCAACCAATTCAGTTTGTGACCAGAATCATGGAATTCTGGATTCATGGAATTCATAATTAATGAATTATGAATTAATGAATTATGAACTCAGGTATCACCATACTGTTGACATTTGATCACCCACCTATAAAATCCCACTTAGAAGACTTATTATTTGACTCAACTCAGAGTTCATGCATTGTGAACAATCTTTTCTAAAGGGGCATTTAAAAAAAACAATTAGACGTAACTCAGGCAACAAAACAGCTGGGGTTACCAACAAGCTGAACAAAACAGGTAGAAGACTTAGAAGAAAATGCTAGGGAATGAGAGGCACATAAAGACATTAACAAGTGTTAATATACTCCTAGGAATCTAGAAGGCCACATGTATGCAATGAGCTGTGCACATTACCAGGAAACACTGGGGAAGGCCCCAGCTTCCACCTCTTGAGCACCCACTTGCATGACCTTGAGGTAGGAAGTGAAAGCGAAGGGAAGATTGTAAACAGCAGGCCTGAATAAAAGGCATGTGACAGTACGGAGATCATCCCTGCAAAATCTAGGAGACTTACTTGGGTTAAGACATAGAAGGAAATCTGCCCAATCATTAACTGACCAACAAACTAATCAAACAGAAACTTTAGTAACCATATACAATGAAGAATACAGCCTTTACAGAATTAAAATCACTAAACATATCAATGAGAACAACTATTACTATGAACAATGATTATGATGAACCCTGAGTTATTTGAAAGACTGAAGCAAGAGAATTGCAAGTTTAAAGCCAGCCTGGGCAATTTAGCAAGATCTTGTCTCAAAATAAAACAGAAAAAGGGCTAAGGATGTTGTTTAGTGTGGAGACACTGGTTTCAATTCCCAATACCACAAACAAAATGAAAGCCCAAAACAGACAAACAGAAGACAATCTTCAGAAATTGGAGGATTAGTTTTTAAGGCTAACACATATTTAAAATGTCAACAAAATATTATAAGATAAAAAATCCTGAAAGTATGGCCACTTATACATAAAAAAAGGCAGTTAACAGGAACATCCCATAAGGAAACTTAGATATTGATTTTTAACCAGTTATTTTAAATATATTTAAAGAACTACAGAAAACTTTCTAAAGAGATATATGGATCACTAAATAGAGACTATCAATAAGAAACAAGAATTCTAAAATGATTAGAAAGCCAAGCATGGTGGTGCATGCTTGTAATCCCAGTACTAGGGAGGCTGAGGCAGGAGAATCACTGTGAGTTCAAGGCCAGCCTGAACTACACAGCCTGCCTCAAAAAAAAAAAAAAAAAAAAAAAAATCAGATAAAATTCCAGAGTGGAAAGTACAATAAAGAAATTTGAAATTCACAACAAACATTCAACTCCTAAATCAAACTGGCAGAAAAAAGAATCAGAAGTTGAATACAGGTCAATTGAGATGAGTCTAAGTTCAAAGAAGAATGAAGAAGATGAGCAGAATCTCAAAGACCTGTGAGACACAATTGAGCATATCAGCATGACTATAATAAGAATTCCAGAAAAAGAGAGAACAGGACTGGGTAGAATATTTGAAGAAATAATGCACCCACCAAGTCCCTAAATTTGATGAGATTCATCCAAGAAGTTCAACAAATTCTTAGTAAAATAAACTCAGACATTCAAGCATTGATACATCACAATAAAACTATCCAACATGGAAAAAGGAAATCTTGAAAGCAATAAGAGAAAAGCAATGTATCTGGGAAAGGGATCCTCAGGTAGTTTATTTTATTTTGAAGAGAATAAGACCACATGAGACGAACCAAAAGAGTCAGTCAAAACAAAAGGATGGACATAGTACATGACTTAAAAACAAAATACAAGGTGATCAACAATGGTTACCATAATGCCTCTTGTTATCTTCAAAAGAATTGCCCATATCATCAGGCATAATACAATTGAAAGAAACAGTACAGAACAAAACCAATAAAAACAAAACATTGGAGACATTATAGGACTTCAAAAGAAGCTAATAGTCAAACCAGAATGGGTATCATAGTGAATCTTATTGTCTTCAAAGTTGGTTTTTCATTGTGACTCATGGAGAACAGACACAGTGGGCTAATATATTCAAAGAGTTGAATTAAAGATTTTCAACCAAGAATCCTATTTCCAGAAAAACTGCCTTTAAAAATTAAAGAAACCCGGGGGTGGGGATTTAGCTCAGTGGAGTAGGTGCCTGCCTGGCAAGCAGAAGGTCATGAATTCAATCCCTGGTCAAAAAAAAAAAAAAAATTAAAGAGATCTTTGGGCCCAGCGTGTAAGAACTTTAGAAGTTTTCAATCCTAACACATTAAAATATGAACAAACTAAAACAAATCAAGACATATCAGCCATATGTGATGTCACACATAATCTCAGCACTTGGGAGACTGAGGCAGGAGGATCACTACAAGTTTGAGGTCAGACCCTATCTAAAAAAACAAACAAACAAAAAAAGACATCAGAAAACTGAAACCATGAGGGCAAACCACTACAGCTCCAGTCAGTGAGCGACAGGAAGTTATAGAGAATCACAGCATGCTGAAGCATAAGCCAGAAACAAAAACTTTCACTGGAGATAGTGGGTTCATGAAAACTTAAACTGTAACTGATGGATCAATGGAGGCTTGAGGTGAATAAGTTTGACACTTAAAAACTGTGAAAAGTTCTTGCCCTAGTACAAATTACTGTACAATTATGGTGGTGGTCTAACATGGCGGAAAGCCAAAGCAGGAATGCTTACCCCTTCCTCCTCCTTCTTCTGCCCCTATCACAACTCTCTGTCTTGTAAAAAATTCTAATCATTCCTCACACATCATCAATGTCCACTCCATGCGCCACTTCCAATCAGAGGTCATATACTCCTGTCTCTCTGTATCCGGTCGAAAAAGACAGCCCAACCGCCATGGGTTGTGTGCTCCTTTCCATGTCCTCAATAAACCTTTTCTTTTCTTTTTTACTTTTTGCTTCTCTATTGCACCAGAAAACCAACAAAGTTCAGTGCAGGGTAGAAATGAGAGAAGGAGTCTACATTTTTATGAGTTTTACTATTAGGAGCCTTACAAGTTTATTACAGTGATGACTGAAGAAATTCCCTCATACTTCCACCAAGGGGAGCAAAAAAGTAGCCATTTTGAACTATGTCCAGAACATTCTTTTTTTTTTTTTTTTTGTACCAGGAATCGAACTTATGACCTTATGCTTGCCAGGCAGGCGTTTAGGGTGCTGAGCTAAATCCCCGACCCAATTCTCTTATCCTTGACAAGGCCTGTCCTCAAGCAAACATATCATAGTCCAACCCACTGGCTTCTACTGCAGCATACCTTGACCAGGGGAATAGACATGCCCAACTCCAGCCTACTCCAGGCTTCAACCTGGGGAGAAGAAAGATATCCAATATCAGCTTCTCATAGGTTCTGATCTGGAGATGAAAATACCCAATTCTAGTGCGCTGTAACATTCCTGTTTCACCCAAGGGAATAAACTAAGAAACACTTACTTTGTAGTTTATATCTACATGTCCCCTCAAAGCCTCCCATGATCACAGGAAGGCAGGTGGATTAAGAGGACATCATTTGCTGACTTCTGTTCCAGGTAGGGTCTGGTTGGAAGAAGCAGGTCCCTTGGTGACCTGGAGGGAATTTCTCTCTTCCTTCCTAGCGCTTTCTTTCCCTCTCTGCTTCCTGATGCCATTATTTGACCAGTTTTCTTTGGCCATGACCCTCTGAGATGGTGGATTTTTGGGGAGCTAGCCAACCATGGACTGAAAATAAATCTTTCTTTCTTCAAGTTGCGGGTATCAGGTATTTGGTCCTAGACACAATAAAAGTGACTAAGATAATTTACAAGGTCACAGGTCAGGTGCACAGGCTCCTTAAAAGGCTAAGACCTAACCATAACACTATAAAATATTTTCCCTCTTTTCACACCTTACCAGCACTTCTACAGTATTCAGGCTTTCAGTAGACTAGCAGGGGATTACAAGAAAAAAACTCCACTTCTCAGACCTGATTTAAGAAGTCTTTAGAAAAGCCCTCAGATAACAGGGGAGACAAAAACGGGGACACCGGAGAAAACCTTAGCTTCCAACCCATATGGCAATGGCTGACAGTAAACAGAGTCTAACTCCTAATTGATCAAACCTCATACTAAAGGTCTATTTACCTGTTACTTTTATCCAGTACATCATGTCCAACAATGAACAAAACTATTAAAAGGTATACTAAAAAACAAAAACTACATAGTTTAAAGAGGCAGAATAAGTAGCACAATCAGATTCAGATTTGGGGATTATCAGATGAGAATTTAAAATAGCTGGAATTAATATGCAAAAGGACTGAGAAAAATGCAGACAACATGTGAAAATAGATGGATAGTGTACGCTGGCACAGGAACTCTAGAGCTGGTCATACAGCTCAGTAACAGAGCACTTGCCTGATGTGCAAAGTCCTGGGTTCCGTCCCCAGTGCTACAAGGAAAATCAAAAAGGGGAAAAGAAGAAACCCTAAGAACAAGTCAAAAAGAAATGAAAGGGCTGGGAATATAGCTCAGCAGCACAGCGCCTGCCCAGCAGGCTCAAGGTAGTGAGTTTGATCGCCAGTACAAACAAAACAAAACAAAAGCTAGAAAATTTTAAATACCGCATCAGATAAAAGCATTGTAACACCAAAAATAAAGGAACTCTGCAAGCCCAATAATGTCCAAGAGCATCTATGAAAAGAAGAAAAATAAAAAGATTTGTGTATATACATGGTAAGTGATTTCTTTGGCCCAACACAAATAGTGAAAAATTGCTAAAGATGAAACAGTTAAGACAATTTTTTTTTTTTTAAGAATGTAGATCTGGAGCCAATCATCTCTTGACAGCATCATTTTTCAAGCTTTTAATTTTCTATTTCCACTGTTGCCCATAAGTATCCTGTTAAAATTCCTGGTTGTCATTATTGTAACCATAGTTTTTTAGCTTCAGAGCAAGTTTTGAAATCCTGGTTTTGTAGAACCTTTGGTTTGGATAGTTTCATCTTTTTGGATTTGGGATAGGTTACACAGGAGTATGAAAGTATGCTGTAAATAAAAATACAAGCCAGTGCTTTGCCTTCATAGTTTAAAGAAATTAAAGCAAAGAAATTTAAGTTTTCTTGTATTGAAAATAACCTTTGACTGTATGTTTGCATTCCTAGAAGTAGGTTAACTATTTTTTTAAATTGTTATAACTTCACACCTTTTTTGAAATCTGCCCTACACAATTGTTTGGCTTAAACGTCAAAGCTGTGACAATTTGTTCTTTGATGTGATTGTATTTCCAATTTCTTGCTCATGTAAGATTTCAATAAAACTCAAAAATCTGTTTTAAAAGAATACTGTATCAGAAATGAAAAGTGCCTTAGAAGTTCTTATCAATCAGCAAAACATGACTGAGGAAAGAATCCATGGGCCTGGAAGTATTTTATTAGAAACTTCTTAAATTGAAAAAGCAAAAGACAGCAAGGTGGGGTCGGGGGAGAAATAATAGGTAGCAAAGAACAATGGGACAATTATAAATGGTCTAACAGAAATATTTAACAGGAATACCAGAAAGAGAAGAGAGACAGGAATAAAATAAATATTTGAAATAATGACTATGACTTCCAAAATTAATAGCAGACATTGAACTATATACATCAAGGCATCTCAGAGAAATCCAAGCTGATAAATACCTAAACATTTACATTTGGGCATATCACGTCCAAGCTGAAGAGAATAAAAGAAATAGGCAAAAATGTGGCCAATAAGAAAAGATATTCAATGTGAGGAGTTATTAAGTAAATTCAGATAAAAACTACAAGAAATACAATTTTATGCCCATCAAGATGGCTAAAACCAATAAGACAAACACAGGCCTGGCGAGAATATGGAGAAATTAGAGCCATCCTATGTTACCAGCTGGAACATAGATATTTGGAATGTTCGTTTGCAGATAGATTCTTGTTATGTTGCTTGGGTTGGCCTCACATGCCCGGGCTCAAGTGGTGATTCCATCTCAGCTTTTTCTTTTATATCATTTTATATCTTTTATATCATTTTAATTTTTATATCATTTTAATTTGCATGACATATTTTTCACTACTGTTTTAGAGAAACAGAAGCTAACATTTTATTTTCAAAGACTGACAAACAATCCTTTATGAGTTCTTGAAGTTGAGTAATAGGAGACTGTACTTATTTTTCAAACCATTTGGCAACTGTGAGAGGCTTCTGGTCACAAAATGCACGTTGGATGAACTGCAGGCCTATTAGCAGCCCCTGGGGTGAAAGGGCTGTCGGCCCACTCACAGCAGGCAATCCTGCCATATTGACTACATGTGTAAAAATACCATCTTGGAAACTCTCTGTTCAGTTGTCTTTGATCAACTCCAAGAATGGTACTGCCTCACTCAAGATGGTGGGGGTCAGGAAGATAAACTACTCCAGAGTTAAAAACATCCACCAAATAATTTGCAATGAGGCGCCTTGCTTTCTGGACTTTGATGAAATACTTTGCAGTTTTCTCTTCTGGTAAGAAAAAGTTTCCTGGCCGGGGGTTTAGCTCAGCGGCTTAAGTGCCTGCTTGGCAAGTGTGAGATTGTGAGCTCGATCTCTGGCACTTAAAAAAAAAAAAGAAAAAGTTTCCTGAAAGAATTCTTCCTCTGATGACATCATTGAACCCTTCCCACCTGGTGGCAGCATACATGGCTTCAGTAGACACTTTAATGTCACATCTATGACTATATTCTAGCCCATCAAGTCTTGCCATATTTGATGCCACTTCTGATATGCACAATGCATAGTAGCAGACAATTGAATAAGAGGTGTGAGGTAGGGATACTTCAATTATTTTAGCTCCTTCAGACTCAGAATGGCCAGCAGCTTTGGCCCAGAAAGGTCATACTCCACCGGATAATTCAGGCACAACACTCCTTTGGAATTCCTACACACAATTTGTGCACATCTGTCAAGCTAAGAAACATAAATGGTTTAACTGGATCTTGCACCATGGTAGACTCTTTGGGGTCATATCCAGCCAGTACACCCTGTACAATCACTGCATCCTCCACACATCTGGTTAAGATTCTTGGTACATCCATTGAATTCACCAGAGGAATGAGCTCATGATGAGAAACTAAGCCACAGCTGGATTTAAAAACAACAAGCCCACAGTGGGCAGCAGGATTTCGCATTGGTCCTCCAGTATCTGATCCTAAAGCCTCAAAGCTCGTGAACGCTGTACAGCAGTCACACTCCTGCCCCAGCTTTGCCCAGAGCTTCCTCCAGCGGTCAGCCAATCTGCTTCCTGACATTCACCATGGAACTTCCACCACTTCTGTTCTCTGTGTTGTTTTCAGTAATTCCAGGGGTTCTTTGCTGGCCCAGATACACCACCTGTGCTTGCAAAGCCCATAACAACTCATCTAAATTTGTTTTTACCACTAGTACAGCTCCCTGATCCAACTATTTCTGAGCACTGTAGCATTAAAAGGTGGTACATAACCTTTTAGCATATTCAATGCACGTGTTGTCTCCATACTAGCTGTGCTAAAATTGTCTTTTATTGCAATAGGAAATCCCCAAGTGACTGACCTTTCTTATATCTTTTTTCTGATTCTTCATCTTGCTTTAAGGCCACCTCTTCTGACACAGTAATGTAAGCATTCAGAAATTTCTGGCTAAGGAAGAAACATTTGCAACAGAGCTCTACTGGGGGATTTTGGCCTTGTTTCAGTGCCACAGAAACTTCTCAGAGAGTCCGGCCCAACATGGTTTCAGGTTCAGGCTGCTACCCCGGGCAAGCAGGAAAAAGAGGTCAACAGTAGCTGCTGGTACTGCTGGGCACAGCCAGTGACAATCTTTGATTGTCACTGGGCCCTTCAACCCCATCTCAGCTTTTTGAGTAGTGAGACCACAAGTGTGTGACACCATACCTGGCGAAGCATCCACTTTGGAAAACAGTTTGGCAGCAACTCAAGAAGGTAGATGTCTCATAAGACCCAGAAATTCCACACCCATCTATACAGAGTCCATCAAAAAATATATATGCACTTCAGGAAAAGACAAAAATTGTAAAACTATTTTAATGATACATGTCTTTAGATATCATGAGACGAAGGCATGTCATCTGTGGCCTCTAAAATTACGAGAGATACTCAAAGTGGTGGCCGTTGTCTTCGAGACATTTACTAATACAGCAAACTCCGGCTTGGGTAACCTGAGTCATTGAGATTGGCACATGTGCCTTTTCCAATTTCTTCTCTAAGGGCCAGCAGTATAGTGGGTTTTCTAGGATATACAACATCTTTTGGAGTCCCCCATATGAGATTAACACCATCTGTTGACAAAACATCATACTGTTTTTCTTTTCCTGAAGAGTGTAAGGGGGTATACATTTTCAGGCAGACTCTATATATGACACAATATAGTATTCTCCAAGATAATAGAAAACATATGTTCATACAAAAGTTGTACATGAATTTTCATGGTAGTATTATTCATAATAATGAAAAAACAAAAGCGACCCAATGTCCACCAGATGGAAATGGGTAAACAAAGTATTTATACAGTGGAATAGTCTTTGGCAAGGAGTGAAGTATTCACATATACTACAACATGGAAACTGAACATATGCTAAAAGAAAGAAATCAGGGGGTCTGGGATTTAGCTCAGCAGCATAAGTACCTGCCTGGCAAGCATGAGGTCATGAGTTCAATCCTCCATACCAAAAAAAAAAAAAAGACAGAAATCACATATTATATGATTCAATTTGCATGCAATATTCAAATAGGAAAATTCATAGAGGCAGAAATGAGGTAATTAGTTTCCAGGAGCTGGGGGAAAGAGGAAATGAGGAGTGACTACTAATTGGTATGGGTTTTCTTTTTTGGGGTGATGAAACATCCTGAAATTTGACAGTGGTAAAGGTTGTGCAAGGTTGTACACATATTAGAAACCACTTAATTGCACACTGTAAAAGAGTGGATGTAAATTAGATCTTAAAAGATTATTTTCAAGAAGGGTAATCTATTTCATTCAACACTGAGAAATTACCAGGAGGCACTGGTACCCTCGACTGACAAGACAGATGATGACAAACGGTCTTCATGCTGGTCCTCATTTAATGAGAGCAGACATATCAAAAGATAATTGCAACACAGTATGCTGGGGCTGTGATGGTATTAATGTTCACACACAGAAGTGAGACAAAGAAGGTGACGTCACCATCTGTGCTACAATTAGCATGTACCTCCTTAAGGAATGGAGTTTCAAGCTTAGTCTGTAAAGAAGAGTAATAATTTTCAGGGTGTCTACAGGGAAAGAAAATTCTAGATACCAAAAAAAAAGAGTATGTAAATATACCAAGCCACTCCCCAAAAGAAGACACTATTAAAGGACAGCTCAATGATGTAATCTTAACCAACTCTGAAACCAAACTGAGTTTCCTTTGCTGAATTACATGTCAAAAATCACTGTGAACAAACCACAGATGAGGTTCCTGTGAATGGAGATGCATCTTTAGCTGTAAAGTCTAGAGAAAGAGAAAAGAGCCATAAAATCACCAAGAGTAAACAAACCCCAATAGTAAACACCATAAATAAGAGCACAGCAGTAACTTGTGGAATATATAATTAGCATTATGAATAAGATTAAGTGGGTCTGTGTGATGAGGTAATGTAAATATCCCCATCAACTAATCAGACCAAATAATAACTCCAACATAACTTATCTGAGTAAATAAAAGCACTTACTGTTTTCCTGTTCTGACAACTAACTAATCAACTCTCATTCGTAAAGAGAGCATAACTATGATTAAATATAAATTCTAGATAGGAAAGAATCATTTTACAACTTTCCCAGCTGATTAGACACTTAGGCATAATCTTGTTACCTACCTCCTTTCTGAGGCAGACTTACATCAATCCAGAAAATGAAGCCAGACCACTGATTGGAGGGCAAACCTGAAAAGGATTAAACACTTAGCATGGCATTCTAAAATACTGTAATTACAGTGCAATTAACCATACTGCATATTAAACGTGGAACTCTGAAATGTGTTCAGACTCCCCAATTATAACTAGTTATTCTTCAAAGATTTTTGCCGCCCACATTGAATTTCTCTAGTGCTTCTTTGTTACAATTCAGGTGTGACAGTCACTAATATATCTAAAAGACTGTTAATAAAAAGTAGACATTCTTTACTGTAAACCTAACACATGCATGCCAGGTAATACCTGACCATTAGTAATAATTATCATATTTCAGACAGGCAGATCTATTACGCAATTGGACTTTGTCCTTTTAAAATATATTTAATGGTCAGATATGAAGTGGCACTGCGATTGAAGCAGGAGTACAAGCCTCAATGTGAATTTAGAAATTTGTATCTGTTCTTGATTTCCCCAGCTGAGAAAGTGGCTTGGCTTTTCTGAGTTTCTCTTTCTCTTTCTTTTCTTTTTTTGGTACCAGGGATCAAACTCACGAACTTGTACTTCCCAGGCAGGTGCTTACGCTGCTGAGCTAAATCTCCAGCCCCATCAGTTTCCTTACTGGTCAGTTGGGGCTTACAGCTATCCAGGATTTTGATTAAATGCTTATCAAACAGGAGAACTATATAAAAGCCATATGGAACCATATAAAATGGGAGAACTCTACAAAAACCAATTATTTACCCAAATCTAAGATGTTCTTCTGTGAAGGGTATATTGTATCCTAAAAGAGGGATCATTGAAAAGGGATAGACAGAGATGTTTGTAATCATGGTTCAAGCCAAGGATAATATTCAAAATATCTGACCATAGTTCAGAAAGAATACATTTTAAGCACTTAGTATAGCCTGTCATGTCCACGAGCTCACAAGAGCAGAGAGTTTTGAAAATAGGGTAGAAAATGGCAGAACTTGTTGGGAAAAAATACTCCAAAACTGATGGTATTTTTTTTTTATTTGAAAGAGAATAAAACAAAAGGGGGCAGCACAGAGCAGATCAGAACAGGACAACGTAGGCAACACAGTACTTTACATTAAGACAACTGGACATCAACAGTAGCTAACACCATATCTCTTACTCTGCTATAGTTGAGCATAGTTTCAAATACAATAATATCAAACATAACACAATAGTATAAAGGCATGTAGAGAGTGAAAGAATTACGGGGCTTTCTGAACCGAGTAACAGAAAATGATCAATGGGTACTATAATATCTCATTTTCGATAAAAAAAATTTTTTGTTTAAGCTATCACACATATTCAAAATCCAATAAGACACAATGTGATAGATAGAACCAATGGTAGTAGAACAAAAAAAGCATGGTAGGACTTCTAAGAAGGATGATATTAAATCAGCAATAGCTGTCATAATGTTTTGTTTTCTTCAAAACAGCTGTTCATATCATCATGCATGATATAGTCAAACAAAACAGGATAAAACCATTCCAGCTGATGATTGAAAATTTTGAAAGACTTCAAAGCTATGAGATGGGGACTCATGCTTACCATAAAGTCTTATATACTCTTATCAAATCTCATACTAGGGAGACTATATGGTATTTACCCTTGTGAGTTTGGTTTATTTCACTTAAGAGAATGGTCTCAAGTCGTGTCCATTTATTTATAAATATCTCAATTTGTTCATTCTTTATAGCTGAGTAGTACTCCATTGTATAGAAATACCACAACTTTTTTATCCATTCCTCAGTTGATGGGCACTTAGGTTGTTTCCAAGATCTGGCTATTACAAATTGTGCTGCTATAAACATGGGTGCACATATATCACTGTGGTATGATGTTTTCAGTTCTTCTGGAAATATGCCTAGAAGCAGAATAGCTGGGTCAAATGGGACTTCCAAACCCAGCTTTTTGAGGAATCTCCAGACTGACCTCCACAGTGG
>PVJX010034333.1:0-19017 GCA_004027295.1 Dolichotis patagonum
GGCAGAGTCTCATGGCTGAACAACTAGGTAGGGATCATTGTGGCAGGCTGCAGCTCACAGATGGCAGCTCCCTGCTTCCTGGAAGTTGCTGGGCGGGGCCCATCCAGGACAGGAGTGATGACCCAGGAATCTCGCAGTGTTCCAGGATGCTGGGCAGGGGCCTAACAGGTTCTAGGCAGAATCCTGTGGCTGCACAACTAGGTGGGGATCTCTGTGGCAGGCCTCAGCTCCTTCTTTGTCAATTTTGAAGGTAAGTTTTGAAGAACACTGAAGTCTGAGTTGGAAGTTGTTATCTAGTAGGATTTGAAACACTTCACTCAAAATCCTCCTCACCTTAAGGTGTCTGTAGAGAAATTTACTGTAATTATATATGAATTTACCTTCATATGCAGTTCATTAACTTTCTCCAATAGCTTTTAAGATTTTGTCCCTGTAATGGACTTTTGGTACTTAGAGTATATAATGTGGTATGGAAAGGTTCTCTTCTAACTGTGGCTATTTTGGGTTCTTCATGTTTATTTTTTCTCTATATTTGGGCAATTTTCAGCCATTATTTTTGTGAATAGGTTTTTTTATGCCATTTGTGTTGCTGTAACCTGTGGTAGATTTGACAGATTTCAAAGCATACACCTTGTAGTAAAAGAAAACCAACTACATTTATTGAACAACACAAACAGAAAAATGGTGCTGAGAGAGGGAAGGAAAAGCCAAGAAAGGACAAAGAGTAAAAAGGACCACCACATGTGGTTTGGACTAAGATTATGCAGCAATGGCCCTATCTCAAGTCAGTGGAAGGGAGTGGTTTTCTGGGCCCCAGTGATCTATCTGTACTACTGTCTTTGGATTTTTACTTAATCTGAGTTCAGTGTTTATGTCATCTAGCAGCTGCTCAATCCATTTTTTATATTCTCTTGTATATAAGGTATCGTTGAGTAGTTGTTCTGTAAAGGCATTATTGTCTTCCAGTTCTTACATTCTGTCCTCACATTGTTAAATTCTGCTGCCCATACTTCCAGTTTCATTTTCAATCTCCTGGATTTTTGATTGAAACTTTTTCATGAATTCTAATTCTTTGATAAATTGTTCATTCATGTCTAAATTTTTCTCCTTTTTTTGTACCAGAAATTGAACTAATGACCTCGCACTTGCCAGGCAGGCCCTATGCTGCTAAGCTCTATCTCTGGCCCCTCATTTATGTCTTGAATCATTTTGTTTAGCTTATCTAGCATCTGCAATCTCCTGCATATTATCCTGCATGTTATCACTTCCATTATCTTTCAGATGTATCTTCTCTGATACCACTGAGCACTTGTTTGATCTCTTTTGTAACCTCTGTTTTAACTTTGGGCTTGTTTGGGCAAGTGTCTCATTCTTCTCTGCAGAAGAAATCTGATTTCAGGCTAGAGGGTTTCCTCTAATGGCTAGCAATGTTGAAGATTTCTTCATGTATTTATTGGCCTTTTACACTTTATTTGTAAAATGTCTATTCACTTCATTTGCCCATTTTTTGACTGGCTCTTATTTTGGGTGGTCAAGGGATTTTTTTGTTTGTTTGTTTAAGTTCTTTATTATTCTAGATACAAATCCTCTGAAGAATCAATGGTTAAAAATTTTTTCCCTTGCCTGGCACATGCAATGTCCTGAATTCAATTCCTGGTACCAAAAAATAATTTTTTTCCCATTCACTCTGATTGTCATTTCCCTGTTGTTTTTTTATTGTGCTGTACAGAAGCATTTTAATTTAGGCCAGGTGTGGTGATGCATGCCTGTGATCCCAGCACTCTGTAGCCTGAGGCAGGACATTCGCCACAAGTTTGAGGCCAGCCTGAGCTGCATAGTGAATTCAAGGCCAGCCTGAACTGCATAGTGAGATCCTGTCTCAAAAAAAAAAGAAACATTTTAATTTGATATGATACCATTTGTTGATTCTCAGAACTATTTGCTGTGGAACTGAGGTTCTGTTCAGAAAGTCCTTGCCTATGCCTATAATTTCAGCAGTTTTACCTGTTATGGTGGTGGTGAACCCATGACACATGTGCCACAGCTGGATATTTATTGTCAAAAGTTCTAAAATATTCACCATCACTATCCTATTTTGTCTTTCAGCAGATTAAGTGTCTGTTTTAAAGTTGTTCTTTGAAAAAAATAAAATAAAATTGTTCTTTGATCCATTTTCATTTTAGTTTAATATGTGGTAGGAGATATGGGTCTACAGTCAGTCTTCTGCATGTGAATATCTAGTTTTCCCAACACCATTTAATAGAGGGTATCAGTACTTTCCATTGAATTTCTCATATCTTGTGTTTCTCCTTGCTTTCTCTTCCTAGTTCCTACTTCCTTACCAAAGTGGTCATTCATCTTTTGTATTCTGTTATGTGACTCAGTTAATTTGTTTCTTCTTTAAGCTTATCTAACATTTTATTAGTAATTTTTTATCTTTTTGGTGTTTTTTTGATTTTGTTAAGCATTTTATTACTTTATGTTTCTCCTTTTATCTCTTTAAATATTTTAACCATTTTTTTAGTTCTTTGTCTGTAGCTTCCTCTGCTTTGGTGCCTGTGAGATCACCTTTTGGGGCACTAAGGGTTCTTGGAGACATCTTGTTATGTAGCTTTCCCATGTTTCTGTGCTATGGGTTGAAGATCAGTTAGGATAGACAAATTCATTACTGTGGAGATCTCTTCAGTTAGATTCGGTCTCCCTGTGATATGTCGTTGGGTTTAGAGCAGTCTCAGTCACTATAGACCCTGGCAAATGATCACTGAGTGAAACTCTAATCCACCAACTTCTGCCTCTCTTCAATTTTTTTTGAGACAGGGTCTCAATGTGTAGTCCAGGCGGCCTCAAACTTGTTATGTAGCCTAAGCTGCCCTTGAACTGATGGCAATCCTCTTGCCTCAGCCTCCTGAGTGCTTCTCTTTTCAAACTTCTAAATCACTTGTTTGTATTGTTTTCATTTTTTATTGATTCCCTCAGGTGGCTAGTTCCATCTATCCTGTGGGTTTTTACTAGCTTCATCCTATTTCCATATTCTTGGGCAACACTTCTTGGTAGCACCCGTGTTGTACAAACTTTGGAGACAAATGATACTGCTTTGTATCTGGCTCTACCATTTACCAGTTCTGAGACTTTGGACATCTTTCTTACCCTCTCTGTACCCTATTTTCTTCATTTATAAAATGGAGAAATTGAGATGATATGTGTAATGTTTCTATCACAGAGCCTGGACCATCAGAATTTCCCAGTAAGTTCAAGGTCAGCCTGAACTACATAGTGAGATCCTGACTCAAAAAACAAGTTACAATGAATTACAAAGACAGAAAATGGAAAGTGAAACATTTTCCTAGCATGCAGGCAGCTGTTGAGAAGGAGCTTGAGGAAGAATGACTTGTGACACTCCTAAAGTCAGCCGTATCCCTTTTACTAATACTGTTCACAAGTTTGCCTAGTTGAGGTGACAGCAAAACTCAAAACACTGTGAAGTCCCTAGGAACAATAAAATTTGAAAGCTATAGCCATCTGCACAGATTGATACAGTGGGAATAATGAATAGCTTCCAGAAAAGCCAGATAAGTGCCTGCCAGCCATTTCTGAGCTAGCCCAAGGAACAAAGCGTGCCCCCACCAGGTAAGAGCTGAAGAAGGAAAAGCTCTTGCAAAGCACATGATGGGACGCTGGTATCAGGGATGGAAGTTCTCAATGAAAATTAGTAGTTACTTTATTGAACACAGATTCAATAATTACTAGCTTGTCATTACATATTGTATCTTTTGAAAACAAAAAGGCCTTTGGATTCATACACACTTGTATACAAGTCTAGGCATACAGTGACCTTCAGCAAATCTCTAAAAGGGAGGTTCTACTGTCTAATCTGTAAATAAACAACAGAGTATGTAGTATATCCAACCATGTAGTAATCAGAAGCTGTTATTTTTTCTTGGAAATATTAATACATGTTTCCCCCCAAAATAGAGCTATATTCCCAGGTTTTTTTGCTTGTTTTTTTTCTTGTTGCTTGTTTGAAGACAGAGTCTCACTAAATTGTCCAGGCTGGGATTGAATTTACAGTCCCTCTACCTCAACTTCCCAGAGTGCTGGGATTGCAGACATGTACCACTTTGCCCAGTTTAGATCATTTAGATCTTTGTTTTTGCTTTTCCATTTACTTGTACATCTACTTGTCAGCATTGTACAGTTTGCACAGCAGTTGAGAAAATAGAGTGACATCCTGGTACCACCACTTTTTATCTTGATCAAGTTTCCTTCATCTTCCTTAGGCTCACCTTCCTTATCTGTAAATGGGACATCATAATAGCTAACAGGTTACTATAAGTTTGGGAGCTAAGCGTAGTGCCGTATACCTATAATTCCAGTACCTGGGGGGTTGAGGCAGGATTGCCAAGAGTTTGAGGACAGCCTAGGCTACATACTGTGAGTGAGTTCAAGGCTAGCATGAACTATATAGTGAGACCCTAAATCAACCAACAAAAAAAGTGTTAGGAAAAATAAAAAGCTCTTTTAGCAGTAGCTGTGTCATTATTGTATTATCATTGCTACTGGATTTCAGTCACATCATGTGTTGTACTTTAAATTCTCAAGTTAGTATCAGAATATATTAGGTATCAACAAGCTTTAGCCTTTCTGGTGTTTTTGAAGAACTGAAGCAGCTTACTCAGACTGGCTTATAAAAGTGTTTCATGAAGCTTTGCCCTCTTCTCTTCCTCAGACTCCAGGGAGGGCTGGAGTCCAAAGAAGAATGAGGAGCCTAGGACAAAGCAATGGGCAGCAGAGGGGAGGAGGAAGAAGAGGAGGCTGACCAACCGCATAGTCCCTGCTATAGGAGCATATTTGGCTGTAGCAAGTGGAGGGCTGGAGGCAGCCTTGGTGGTAGCAATGGTAGTGGCTTTTACCCAGCAGCCTAGGACATGGCTGCTGCCATGGTGGTCAAGATGGCCACAGGAACTTGGAGCTGAGAAGAGCTATGGCTCAATCAGCATGGTTAAAATTCACACTGTGTTGACTGTAACTACAGAAGATAACTTTCTAAAGATAATTTTTTTTCCAAGATTTTGATCCCAGTGGAATCTTTGCTTTAGATTTTCGTGTGTGTCAATGAATTACAACAACAGAAGCAATACCTGTATAAGCTCCACCATGGACAGATTTCCTCACCTCCTCAATTTTCATTCAGACTTTCCAAAAAACAGTTTGTGTGCTCATTAGTTTGACTATGGCAACGCTATCTACAAGATTTACCTGAGTGAATGCCACTGCAAGAATTTCCCACTTGACCAGATCAATACAAATATTGACATTGATCTCCATGTGAACTCAGCATTGCTGCAGCTAGTGGGTACCCAGAACCCTGAGCAGCAGCCCATTACAAAGTTGCTGTTGCTGTTGTTTTTTTCACTAATATTTTTTCTTGATACATTTTAGATATACATAGTGATCACATTCATCATAGGGAATTCGTACCTGTGTATGATATATCCTGCTTCTGTTTTTCCCATTCTCCTCTGCTCCAAACCCTATATTCCCTTCCTTCTTTACAAAGCTTTGTTTCAATTTTTCCCTCGTATTCTCCTTTTTTCCCTGTCCCTTTCTTCCTTTCCTCATCCCCCCTCCCTGGTTCTCCTCATTTCAACATTGTCTTTTCACTCCCCAATAACTATTATACATTCTTGTGTCCTTATTTACACTTTAAGTTTCTCGCAACAGAGAAACCATGCAATACTTACATGTGTGTCTGATTTATTTCACCTAAGAATATGGTCTTGAGCCGGGGAGCATCAGTGAGCTGTACAGGGCCTGTTGAAGATCTGCCCAGTGACCCCAACCAGCCGTGGAGCCTTAGTGCACCACACAAGGCCCACTGAAGGTCTACCCAGCAACTCCAACCTGCTAGGAATCATTAGTGTGATGCATGGGACCTGATAAAGCCCACACAGTGAAGCCAACCAGCCAAGGAGTATTGGTGCACCACACAATCCCTGCTGAAGGTCTACACAGTGACCCAAACCACAAAGGGAGCCCCAGTGCACCATACAGGGCCTGGTAAAGCTCTACCCAGTGATCAAAACCTGCCAAGGAGCCTCAGAGAACCACACAAGACCTGGCAAAGCCCCACCAAACAACCCCAACCAGCCAGGGAGTATTGGTGCACCATGTGAGGCCTACTGAAGGTCTACCCAGCAAACTTCACCTAGCTGGAAGCCTGATGTGCCATGCAGAGCCTGGATAAGGCCTAACGACCCCAACTCACCAGGGAGCCTTGGTGAGCAACACAAAGTCATGGAAAAACCTGACAAGTGATGCCCTCTTAGCCAGGGCGAGCCCCTCCAATACAGACAGCCATTGCCAACTCAGGAAGCAACTGGGCCTTTGAATTCAGCTGCCCCAGAGAGTACAAGAAAATGACAAAATGTAAGAGCAAAATGCAATCTCGAACCTCCAACCCATCCCAAACAAGTCCAGGAGGCATGTACATAGAATAAAGTGTAAGTCACACACCTAAAATATCTAAAATGATAGCAACTGAAGGAAACAAATAACTCCATGAAGCTTTAAAGGAAATCAGATCATAAATAATCTCCCAAATAAAACAAGAAATGATAAATATAATGAAAGAAATGCTGAGCACATCTAAAGAACACATAGTTTGAAAAACTAGAGGAACATTGGAAAATAATGAGAACCTTGAGTGAACAACATAGGAAAGATTTAGAATGCATGAAACAGATTCAAAGAGATATTGAGGGTATCAAAAGTTCCATCAAAACTGGTAAAACCGCTTGAAACAATGCAAAAATGGACTTTCAAACCTGAAAGACAAGAATGCAGCTAGGGACTAGCAAAGGAAAGATCTTTTGAAAAATAACAAGGAACCAGGAAACAACAGTTGCACAGTTGCAAGACAATGTAAACAAAAACAATATAATCTGGATAGGTATAAATGAAAAAAGTATCAACACAACTGATATAAAAAGACTATTTACCGAAGTAATGGCAGAAAAATTTCCCAACCATGGTAAAAGAAACTGACAAAGGAGACATATAATAATTAAGATTTAAGAAATTAAGTGTAACACCAGAATATTAAAACCTGTTAGAGAAAAGAAATAGATCACCTATAAAGGAAAGCCTATCAGAATCACAGTAGACTTCTCAACACAAACAAGTCAAGAAGATCATGGAGAGAAGTATTCCAAATCCTGAAAGGAAACAACTTCCAACACAGATTGATATACCCTGAAAAGCTATCCTTCAAACTTGATGGAGAAATATGATACTTCTATGACAAACACCAGCTGAAGGACTTCATGACCACCCAACCAATCCTACCAAGAGTACTGAAACATATTCTATATAGACATAAAAATGACAATGATTACAAGAACACCAACAGAAAAAAAACACCAAGTGCAGGTCAAACAATTAAACACAGGGGAAAGGTAAAACACCAGCAGCAGAAAGATAACATGACAGAAATAAGCCAATATATATCAATTATACACATTAATCTAAATGACCTCAATTCACCAATCAAAAGAGACAGATGGGCAGAATGGATTGAGAAGCAAAATCGAACCATATGTTATATACAATAAACCCATCTAACTCAGAAGGAAATTGATAGCCTGAAAGGCAAAGGATAGAAAACAACACTTCATGCAACAAAAACCCAGAAAAAGCAAGAATAGCTATTTCGTTTGCAGACAGTGTGAACTTCAAACCAAGAATGAGCAAAAGAAATGAAGAAGGTCACTACATACTAGTTAGGGGAAAACTTCAAGAGGAAGAGATAACAATCTTAAATATATGTACACCAAATATAGGAGCACCCAGCTCAGTAAGACAAATATTAATAGGCATGAAAAGCCAAATAAGCAATAACACAGTTACATCAGGAGAACCTAATACCGCATTGACACAAAGAGATAGATAAACTAAACAAAAAATCAGCAAAGAAATAACAGAACTTGATCAAAATTGTGAACAAATGGACTTAGTAGCCATGTAGAGTATTCCACCCAACAGCATCAGCATACACATTCTTTTCAGCTGCTCATGGGACATTCTCTAAAATAGATCATCTACTAGACCATAGGCCTTGCTTAAGTAAATGCAAAATCATTAAAATTATCTCATGCGTATTATCTGGCCATTGTGCCATGAAACTGGAAATTACTGACAAAAGAAAATGCAAAATCTCCATAAACACATGAATATTAAATAATACCCTCTTAAATAATCTATGGGTGACAGAGGAAGTTAAAGAAGAAATATGCAATTACAACCTATCAGAACCTGTATGACACAACAAAAGCAATCCTCAGAGGAAAATATATTGTGGTGAACACTTGTATCAGGAAACAGAATGAACATGAATAAACATCATGCTATACCTCAAACATCTAGAAAAAGAAGAGCAAGTCAAGCCCAGAGCCAAAAGAAGGGAGGAAATTATAAAGACCAGAGCAGAAATTAACACAATTGAGACTAAGATGCCAACACACAGAATTAGCAAAGCAAAGAGTTGGTTCTTTGGAAGACTAAATCAAATTGATAAGCTGATAACCAACCTTATCAAAAAGAGGAAAGAAAAAACTAAAATTCATGCAATAAGGAATGAAAAGTATAAAATCACTACAGACCCTTTGGAAATACAAAAAATCATCAGTACCTACTTCAAAAAATTTTTTTCTCATACATTCAATAACAGAATAAATGGACAGATTCCTAGCAACATATGAATTACCCAAGATGAATCAAGATGTAAAACTGCTGAATAACCCAACTTCAATTAATGAAATTGAAAACATAATTAGAACCTTACCAACAAAGAAAAGTCCAGATCCAGATGGATTTACTGCTGAATTCTGCAAGAAACTTAAGTAAGATTTAATGCCAACACTTCTTAAACTTCAGTGAAATTGCAAGGGAAGCAAGCCTCCCTAACTCATTCCTGGAGGCAAGTATTACCCCTAATACCAAAATCAGAGAAAGACCCAACCAAAAAAGAGAATTACAGGCCAATCTCCCTAATGAACATAGATGAAAAAATCCTCAATAAAATACTGGCAAACAGAATGCAGCAAGTCATCAAGAAGACCATAAGCAAGTGGGATTCATCCCAGCAATGCAGGATGGTTCAACATATAGAAATCACTACACATAATATACCATATCAATATAGCCAAAGTCAGGAATCACATGGTCATCTCAGTAGATGCAGAAAAAGCTTTTGATAAAGTCCAACACTCATTCATGATAAAAAAAAAAACTAAAGAAAATCAGAATAGATGGTATTTACCTCAATCTGATAAAAAGCCATTATGCTATAAACCAATCGCCAGCATCTTACTAAATGGACAAAAACCAAAAGCTTTCAACCTGAAATCAGTAATAAAACAAGGATGTCCATTATCACCACTCCTATTAAAAATAGTTCTAGAAACATTAGCCAGAACAGTTAGACAAGAGAGAGAAATAAAGGGAATAAGGATAGTAAAGGAAGAAGTTAAATTGTTATTTGCAGATGATGTGATACTCTACATAGGAGACCTCCAAAACTCCAATGAAAGTCTCTTAGACATAATAACCAAATTCTGTAATGTGGCTATATATAAGGTCAGTGCTCAAAAATCAATTGCATTCCTGTACACGAACAACAAACTCACTGAGAGAGAAATAAGGGAAACCACACCCTGCACAATAGTATCCAAAAACAATTAAATATTTATGAATCAAACAAAGGAAGTAAAAGATCTATACACTGAAAATCATAGTACTCTGAAAAAAAGAAATTGAAGAGGATTTCAGAAAATGAAAAGCCATTCCCTGTTCATGGATAGGAAGAATAAACATTGTGAAAATGGCCAATCTCCCAAAGTTGTTATACAGGTTTATAGCAACTTCAATCAAAATACCATTTGCATACCTCACAAATCTAAAGAAATTGTTCCTAAATTTCATCTGGAACCAGAAAAGACCTAGAGTAGCAAAGGCAATTCTGGATAACAAAGGCAAGGCAGGAGGCATCATAATCCCTTACTTGAAATTATACTACAAAGCTACTATGATAAAATCAGCATGATACTGGCATAAAAACAGACCTGAAGTAACAGTGCAATAGATTAGAAGATACAGCCACAACTACAAACACACTCAGCTGCCTTATTTTTGACAGAGTGACCAAACATGTTCACTGGAAGAAAGACAGCTTCTTTAATAAGTGGTGCTGGAAAAAATGGCTTTCCATATGCTGAAAACTAAAACTAGATCCATGTCTATCACCATGTGCTAAATAAAAATTAAAATGGGTAAAAGATCTAAATAGTAACACAGAAACGCTAGATCTTACGGAGACAAAAGTAGATAGAAATCTTGAAGACATAGGGCTAGGCAGAGAGTTCATGAACAAAAATCAAACTGCATGGAACATAGTTCCCAGAATCAACAACTGGGATCTCATCTAATTTCATGTCAAAAGAAATCTCTCCACGGTGAAGAGAAAAGCCATGAAATGGGAAAATATCTTAGCCAACTGTCCGTCAGACAAAGGACTTCTATCTAGAACATATAAAGAATTAAGCATAATCAGGCCCCCAAAATTCAAAGGTCGGTATAATCAACTCAGATGCCAAAAATGGGCCCCTGAGTAGAGTATGAACCTCTCAGATGAAGAAATAAAAATGGCATGTATATGAAAAAATGTTCAGCAACTTTAGTCATTAGAGAAATGCAATTTGAATCAATGCTGAGATTCCATCTCACTCCAGAAACAATGTCCAAGATCAAGAAATGAACCAATGCGTGTCATGAGGAAGAGAACAAGAAGAAGCCATCCCCTTCTTGTGACTCAGTGCCATGCACACACCACAGGCAGGACAACCAGACACGAGCCCCTTTCTGTACATGGGCTGAGAGACAAGGAAACTCAAGGTCTCCACCCTCATAAGCGACAGGCTGATTTGGAGAAACTTGGGCTCAGATGATAGCTATTGAACTAAAATACAACGTAATGCTTGAAGTATTTAGTGTTTCATTACCATTGTAGGCCTAAAGGTGGTAGACTGATCATCTATTCAGAGATTAACAATACACAATATAGCATCTATGGGGGGTCTGCTTCTGAACGTGGTAGTCATTGTTAATTCCCTATTCTAATATTTTAAAGTCCTGTGTCATTTTTATTGTTTGGTTTGGTTTTCTAATGTTTTCTCTTGTTTAATTTTATTATATCTGGTGGCATAGGCATCTATTTCAAAGATAACAAGTTTTATTATGGTAGCCATTTTGGATTTACTATTATCTTGTTTGGAAGTCCTGTATTGCATTCATTGTTTTGTTTTTATTTTTTGTTTTGTTCGATTTTACTATGTCTGAAGGTATAGGCAGCGATTTTGAAAACGAGGCATTATGGTAGCCATTGTTGATTGTCTGTTATCTTGTTTTGAAATCCTGTATCATTTAAACTGTTTTGTTTTGATTGGCTTTATTCTGTTTCATTTTGCTTTGTTTTATTCTCTTTATAATAAAAATTATTTTTTTTAAAAAGAAATATACCAGTAATAAATGCTGGAGGGGCTGCAGGGGAAAAGGAATCTTCCTCTACTCTTAGTGGATATATAGACTGGTGTAACCACTGTGGAAATCAATGTTGAGGCTCCTCAAAAAGCTAGAATTAGAGGTCCCGTTTGACCCAGCTATCGTGCTTCTAGGCATTTTCGAAGAAGAATTGTAAACATCATACTACAGTGATATATGTGTGCCCATATTGTAGCAGCACAATTTGTAATAGCCAAATCTTGTAACAACCCAAATGCCCATCAACCACAGAATAGATTTTAAAAAGATGTGTCATTTTTATACAATGGAGTCCTACTCAGGTATAAAAAAGGATCGCATAAATAAATGCAACTTGAGACCATAGTCACAAGTAAAATAAATCAGATTCACTTGTGCAAATACTGTAATTTCTCCCTAATGTTAGAAACTGAAAGAGTAAATAATATAAAAAAAATCTACAGTAGATATTTTTAAAGGGTAAGATAGTGCTTGAAGAGGAAAAATAACGAGGATAGGGGAAAGGAGAAAAGAAAGAAGGGAAAAGGAAAAGACATAAATTGTGTGTACACACACACACACACATATATATACATGTACACATACATACATACATAAGATAGCTAAGATGATTATACTACTAATTCTACTAGTTCTTGGAAAACACCAGTTAATACTCACACAGTTTGATCATTTTGCATGTCTGGTAATTTAAGAAACTCTGAAACATTATAATATGCAATATAAATTCCTATCATCTTGTTTTGAAAGCCTATTCTGTTATTTGGGTGGTTTTGTTGTTCTTGTAGTTGTTTTTTGTTTGTCATTTTTGCTTTTTGTTTTTCTTTCTGTGTTTTTTTTCTCTTTAAAATAAAAAATAAAAATAAAATAGAAAATGAATATGGTCTTAAGGAGCATCAATTTAGCTGGAAATATCTGAAGTAAATCCTTCTTTATCTCACAGTGGTACCCCATTGTAGTAAAAACAAATCTTTATCCATTCAGCAGTAGATAGGCATTGGGGCTCTTTCCAAGATTTAGCTATTATAAAATGTGCTGCTATAAACTTGAGTGTGCATATATCACTGAAGTATGATGTTTTTAATTCTTTTGGGACAATACAAAGTAGGGGATTAGTTGTTTCAAATGAAAACTGTAGTGCTAGTTTTTTTAAAGATCTCCACACTGATTTCCACAGTGGTGACACCAGTCTACACTCCTATCAACAGTAGAGAAGGGTTCCTTTTCCCCCACAGCCCCTCCAGTATTCATTATTGGTTGATTTCGTGATAATTGCCATTTGTCCTGGAGTGAGGTGGAATCTCAGTGTGTGTTTTTTGTTTTGTTTTTGTTTTTGTTTTTGACACAGAGTCTTGCTCTTCAGTTCTTAAACTCATTTTGTTGTTCAGGAAGGCTTTGAACTCACAGTGTTGCTCCTGCCTTAGCCTCCTGACTGCTGAGATTACAGGCATGTGTCACCTTTTCTAGCATCAATGTTGTTTTAATTTGCATCTCTACAATGACCAGTGATGTCAATCATTTTTTCATATATTCATTTGCTGTTTCATCTAATTAGTGTATGTTCATTTCAGATGCCCATTATAGGATTGTGTCTTTAAATTTGAGTTCTTTATATATTCTCAATATTAATCCTTGGTCTGAGGAACAGCTGGGAAAAAAATTTTCCCGTACTAAGGGTTGTCTCATCACTCTGTTGGTGATTCCTTTTGCTGCACAAAAACTCTATAGTACAGTGAGATCGCAGTTGTTGATTCTTTGTGATATTTCCTGTGTGACTGGGGTTTTGTTCATAAGGTTTTTGCCTACACCGGTATCTTCAACAGTTTTACCTATTGTATCTTCCAGCAGGTTGAGGGTTTGTGCTTTAATATTTAAATTTGTGATTCATTTCAACTTTAGTTTAGCGAATGGTGAGAGATATGGATATAATATTAGCTGTGGCATGTGGAAAACCATTTTTTCCAGCACCATTTATTAAAGAGGCTATCTTTCTTCCAGTGAAGGTATTTGGCCCCTCTGTCAAAGATAAAGTGGCTATGTTTGGAGTTCTTTCTGCATCTTCTAATCTGTTCCACTGATCCTCGGGTCTATTTTTTTGGCAGTACCATTATGCTTTGTTTACACTACTTTTGCAGTATAATTTGAAGTCAGGGATTATGATGTTCTCTGTCTTGTCTTTGTTGCCCAGGATTGCTTTTGCTATTCTAGGTCTCCTCTGGTTCCAAATGAATTTTAGCATTTTTTCCTCAAATTCTGTGAGATATGCTATTGGAATTTTCATCAGAATTGCATTAAATCTGTAAACAATTTTGGGAGTGTGGCAATTTTCAATATATTAGTTCTTCATACCCAAGAAAAGGGGATATCTTTCCATTTTCTGATATCCTCTTCACTCTCCTTTTTTAGAGTACTGTAGTTTTCAATGTATAGATCTCTTACTTCCTTTGTTACATTGATCCCAAAGTATTCCATTCTTTTGGATGGCATTATAAAAGGTCTTATTTCCTTAATTTCTTTCTCAGTAAATTTGTTATTGTGTACAATAACAAAGGAATGCTGTTGATTTTTGAAAGTTTACTTTGTATCTAGCTATGTTACTGGATTTGGTTATTGAATCTAGAAAAGTCTTTTGGTGGAGTTTTGGGGGGTCTTCTATGTAGCGTATCATATTCATCTGCAAATGAAGATAACTTCTTTCATTCCTATTCTCATTCCTTTTATTTCTTTCTCTTGTCTAATTTCTCTTGCTACTATTTCCTAAACTACACGGAATAAGTGTGGTCACAGTGGACATCCTTATCTTTTTCCTGATTTTAAAGACGAAGCTTTCAATGTTTGACCATTTAGTATGATGTTGGTTGTTGGCTTGTCATAGATGGCTTTTATGAGATTGAGATAAAGACCATCTACTCCAATTTCTGTAGGGTTTTTATCATGAATGGGTGCTGGACTTTGTCAAAAGCTTTTTCTGCATCTATTGAGATGATCATATAAGTTTTTTCCTTGGCCTGTTAATGTGGTGTATTACATTTATGGATTTACATATGCTGAACCATCCCTGCATCCCTGGGATGAATCCCACTGGATTATGGTGTATAATCTTGTTGATGATTTGCTGCATTGTTTCCCAGTATCTTATTGAAGATTTTTGCCTCTATGTTGATTAGGGAGATTGGCCTATAATTGTCTTTCCTTACTGGGTCCTTCTCTGGTTTTGGTATGAGGTTAATGCTTGGTTCCAGGAATGAATTTGGGAGTCTTGCTTCCCTTTCAGTTTCATTAAAGAGTTTGAGAAGTAGCAACATTACGGCTTCTCTAAATAGCTTGTAGCTTTCAGCAGTGGATCTCTCAGGACCTGGGCTTTTCTTTGTTGGCAGGTTTTCATTACATTTTCAGTTTCACTGACTGACCTTGGTTTATTTAGAATTTTTCTATCTTCTTGATTCAGCTTTGATAATTGATATGTATCTAGAAATCTGTCCATTTCTTCTGTGTTTTTTTCCATCTTGTTAGAATACAACGTCTCAAAGTAGCTATTGATGATCATACGGATTTCTGTAGGGTCTGTTGTGATTTCACTCTTTATTCCTAATGGCATGGATTTGAGTCTTCTCTTTCCTTTTTTTGATAAGGTTATCTAAGAGTTTGTCAATTAGATTTAATCTTTGAAAGAACCAATGCTTCAATGCATTGATTCTTTGTATTGTTTACTTAGTCTCCATTGCATCACTTTCTGCCCTGATCTTTATAATTTCCTCCCTCATATGAGCTTTGGGCTTGGCCTGCTCTTCTTTTTCTAGAAGCTCGAGTTTCAACAATTAGTTTGTTTATCTGAGCTTGCTCCATTTTCTGATATGAGAATTCACCACTATAAATTTTCCTCATAGCACCGCTTTCATTGCATTCCAACACTCTGGCATGTTGTATGGCAGTATCAAATAATTGTAGAAACTGTCTAAAATCTTCTTTAACTTGCTTGTTTGTTCAGGAGGGTGTTATTTAATTTCCATGTGCTTGTGAAGTTTTCATAGTTTCTTTTTCCACTGATTTCCAGTTTCATTGCACTATGATCTGGTAATGTGCATAGGATAATTTCAATTGCTTTGCACTTACTTAAGCATGTTCTCTGAGCTAGTATGTGGTCAGTTTGGAGAACTATCTCACGTGCAGCTGAGAAGAATGTGTATTCTGATATGTTGGGGTGTAACACTCTGCAAACATCTACTAAGTCCATTTCTTCAAAAAGTTGGTTCAGTTCTGGTATTTCTGTGTTGATTTTTCTTCTAGTTGATCTACTGGTGACAGTGGGGTACTGAGGTCCCCCATTACAATTGTATTAGTGTTTATTTGGTTTTTCATGTCTGTTAATATTTGTTTTATATATTTGTCTGATCTGATATTTGGTGCATATATATTTATGATCATTATCTCTTCCTCATGCATTGTTCCCTTTATGAGGATGTAGTGACCTTCTTTGTCTCTCATAATCAGTCTTGACTTGAAATCCACTTTGACTACAAATGGAATAGCCACCCCTGCTTTTTTCCAGGCTCCTGTCTCATGGAGTTTTTGTTTTCATGCTTTAACTTTCAGTCTGTCAATTTCTTTTTGGGGCATGTGGGGGGCAGGGTCTCACCATGTAGTTCAGGCTGGCCTTGAACTTGCTATCTAGCCCAGGATGGCCTTAAATTCACAGTGATCCTTCTACCTCAGCCTTCCCAGTGCTGCGGTCACAGGTGTGGACCATCACATCTGGCTATGAATTTCTTTTTTAAGTTAAATGTGTTTCTTTTATGCAGCATATTGTTGGATCTTGCTGTTGATCCATTCTTTCAGTGTGTTTCTTTTGATTGGTGAATTGAGACCATTAACGCTGATTCTTATACCTGGTATGTTGCTTATCTTTGTCATGGTATTTTCCTGTTTGGGGTTCTTCTTTTTTTACCTTCTGTTGAATTACTTGCCTTTCCTGGTAGATTCACTCTGTTGGGGTTCACGGACTCCTAGTCCTCATGATCTCTTTCTAGAATGTTCTTCAGATCCTTTTGGAGTGCTGGTTTGGTGGTCCTGAATTTCTTTCAGGTGTCCTTTGTCACGGAAGCATCTTACTTCTCCCCTCAGTTTTGAAAGGTATTTTTGCAGGATACATCAATCGGAGTTGGAGCTTGTTTTCTTTCAGGGATTGAAACACTTCACTCCAAGCTCTCCTTGACTTGAGGGTTTGTGTTGAGAAATCTTCTATAATTCTGATGCACTTTCCTCTATTGCTGATTAGCTTATTTTCTGTTACAGTTTTTAATATTCTGTTCTTGTGTTGAATTTCTGGAATCTTGACTCTCACAGCAGCCTTTTGTAGTGTGTAGTGGGGTTGAAGACACAAGGCATTATCGAGAAGCCATGAAATGTGTAGAAGAATTAGTATCTTACCTGAAAGCACTCAGCAGTGCTAGAGGAGCGGATATAAATGGCACCACTCCGACTTTTCTCAGCTGTGCAATGCAAAGGAATCTTGTGACACTGGTTCATTCACTGCCGATCTTTGAAAAAGAAGGCAGAATTCCTGCCCTGAAAACTGCTTGATTTTTGGGTGAATGAGCAGGTATGGAGCTCTTTCTCAAGCACCACAATCCTCAGTAACTCTCTTCCAACCTTTGGACAGCACTCAGAGCTAGAGGCTACAAGTTTCTTCGACCAGCAATGCAGGAGGAATTTCTGAAGCTGTTCCATTGGCCTTGGAAAAATGGTCCTGCTTTGTCAAGAAAACTGTTGGTTCTCTTTGTGGTGCAAAGTTTGGATCCACAGTTTCTTCCAGCTTCTAAAACTAGCATTGAGCATGTTGTGCAGCTTCTTTTATAGAGCCTTCTGCTTTAGGGTTATCATGATGAGGACGGTTGTTTGATATAGCTGAAAGAAGAATTTAGAACCTGTGCAGGCCTGCAGATAAGAGCATGATTCCCGGATAGCGCACGTCACTATGGAAGCAGGCTTAAGAATTGCACCAGAATAGTGCTCCTCCTTGCTTTATGGAGGCCAGTCTCATAAATTTCATATGTAGCCCTTTATTGACAAATTGTAGACCCCAGCCTCTGTTACACAGATTGTTCAGGAACTAACAGTTGCTCTCCAGAGGACTGGACACTCAGCAAACTTAAACCAAGTAATGCCCTATTTGAAGCTATTAGCAACTATTGGCTATAGTCCAGATGTTCCTCCTCCTAAAGGAGCAGATCAAAGCATCCTCCATGCTTAGCAAATATCAAACATAGCAAATATCAAACATACATGTGTTAAAATATGAAGCAAGAGGACAGGATACCATCGTGGAGCCAGCTATACACTTGTACACACATGTATGGAACTGAATTAGTAGGGAACATAATAACATAGCTCATTCTATGAGAGACAAACCCCAGCTGTGATTCTACTCTGAAACCAAGAAAAATAGATTATCTGAGCAGCAGTGCTCCTGGATCCCCTCCTGACCTGCTGGAATCCATCCCTAAAAGTATTTCATCCTGTCCCTCCAAGGGGGCCAACAGAACTGCCTCCCATGCCTATCCTCAAACTGCTTGGTACCATGCAGTTCTCAGTTATATCCAATACTATATTCCCCCACCACAATATGTGCCCACCTTTGTATGGCCTCCATCATCTGCTCCTGATCCTGGTCCTCCTTACTTGGATCATTATTCCCCCTACCTCCAAAATCTTGTAAACTCTCAGTATGGCATGCCACCATAACAGTACCCACCTATTTAACCACCTTATTATGATACCTGTCAAGTATACCCTGCTCAGTCTAATACAAGAGAATGGATTTTCAGAAAAAGTCCTATTCCCATTGAGATTCCACTCACAGCAGTACTATTTTATTTCCTGGAATCTAGAGAAGGATACCAGCAGGTGGAAGGTCATCCAGCTCGGATCAGACCTGCGAGAGCCTCCTTATAGGCTGCTTCTTCCTCCCCAGTCCCATTCTAGTCTAGATAAGCTACATTGCATACAAAAGGAAATAATGGCCCAACTAGAAGGAAGAAAGGTTGTCTTTCTATCTCCTTTTGCACCTTTGCCAACATTACTGCCTACATCTCATCAGGAGAAATGTTTTTTAGGAGAAATTTTTGGATGGTGAATTTAAGATAGATGGGAAATTCAAAGGATATGATTATAGCCAATAATCTCCCTGGCCATGTGATACTGCTGGTTCCTACATTGGAACCAAAGATGCAAAACCCAAAAATGTTGTGGCAGCACAGAGTGTGGAAATTAAAATATCAGTATCTACAAGCAATTCAGATAAATTTCTTTCTGTTCTGGGAAGGAACTTTATTTTAATAACTTTGAATGACTTGGATCCTGGGCTTAAAAAAAGAGAGATTATAGATACACTCTGATTAATTGTATGATCTTAATAAACTTTCCCTT
>PVJX010034334.1:0-19031 GCA_004027295.1 Dolichotis patagonum
TCTCAGTAAAGGACTTGCAGTGTGGTGTCCACTTCAGAAGGATGCATTTGTCCTTGAGGCCACTCCCAGAAGAGCAGCTTTGTTGCTCCTCATGGTCATGGTCAGTACAAAGCGACAGTGGGAGGGGCTTGGTGAGCCCCTAATCACAAGGCTTATGGTCTGCAGAGGGACACCTGCCCCCACTATGACTTCTCAAGTTGTTGTCTTTCTCAAGTGTGGCCATAAGGCCCCATGGAGGCTGGCGGTGTCCACACCTGGGTCCCCCTGCAGTCACCCACCCTCCTTTCACTTCCAAAGGCCAGTGACTGATGGACCCCCTGTAGCCCTCAATGCAGAGGACAGTGCTCAGACTCGGACCAGAGAGTGGAAGGTGTGGGAAGTGGCCCAGATGGGTGGAGTCTTGCACATCACATGTGAGTCCCATCTGAATGTGATTACCTGTGACATGGGGGTGCCAGGCCTTGAGTGTCACAGCAGCCCAGTCCCTGGGTCACCAAGAACAAATCCAAAGGCATGAGCTCTGAGCTGCATAATAAACACTCCAGCAAGCCCAACACCAGGCCCTGGCTAGGGTGTGTCAGAGAGGTGTGCCTTGTCAGAGAGAGGTGTGCCTTGGAAGATCCAGGTGACATTTAGACTTCATGAGGATGTCACCTGTTAACAGAGAGTCTGCTCTGAGGGCAACATTAGAGAGTAAAGCTGGTCGCAGCTAGGCTGGCAAAGTTGCTGCGACAGGTGAGAAGATGTCCCCACCTCTCAAGCAGGCGAGCACCCCCAGCTCCTCCTGACCTCCCTGAGCACTCACATCCATGCTCCGTCCTGGTCCCTGTCCCCTGTCCCCTGTACAGCGGCTGTGGAAACAACCTCAGCCCTGAGGAGAATCAGAGGCCCTATGGTGACTGTAGTCCCCTCTCAGCACACACCAGAGCTAAGGCTCTGTGATGTGGGACGGTGGTGGGCAGGACACAGGCCATTGGGCTGGGGCCACCTGTTTGCCACTAAAATGAGTTCCTGGACTCATTCCATTGTTGCTGCAGGAGAATCACAACCTGGGGTGTCAGGGTCCCCGCCAAGGGCTTTCAGCCTACAAATCCCAGGTCACAGTAAGGGCACTGCATCCCCATTGCTGGGGGAGGCCTCAGGGAGACAAAACTCAGGGAAATTCCACACCAGACTCAGCCACAAGGGCTTCATCCTTAACTCCAGAATCCAGGGCATCAGTGAGACAAAAGCCACAGGGAACCCGAACCCTGAGGAGCTGGACCCTGGGGTCATCTCTCTCATCAGTCTTCATTTGTTTTTGTTTTTATTTTTGGTCAGTGGTTCTAATTTTCTTAAGTGTCCTTCCTGAGCTGTAACTTGAATACCATAGCACTCGCCAGTTTAAAGAACACAGTTAAATGGTTTTCAGTATATTTATAATCTAAGTTTACCACATCACCACCACCGAAATTCATAACATTTTCATCTCCAAAAAAAGAAACCCACATCAGTACTCATTAGCTGTCCCTCCATCCTCTGCCTCCTGCCCTACACAGCCACCAATCTACTTTCTATAAATTTGCCTGCTCTGGGCATCTGATATAAGTGGAACAATGTAGTGACATACAATATAATCCTTTTTTAAAATAACTTCTGTCCCTCTGTTGTGGTTCTGTGTCAGTAAATTGTCCTAGTGTTTTGATTCTTTATGTACAGTTTCCTTTAGTTCTTTGGACACATTCACCCTGGTCACTTGGAGTCATTCAACATCTAGACCCCTTAAAAGCTAGGTTTTCTCCATGTGTTTCTTTTCATATCTCAAAAATTTGTTCTTAATCCCTGACCTGGATATTCAGATAAATATGTGGAGACTCCAGGCACTGGTTTCCCTCTTCTCTCCCTGGGTTCTTTTTTTTTTAATTTATTCATTTGTGTGCTTATAGCTATAACTAGATGAATTCTGTGAAATCAATTGATTTTTCCAGAATATTCAGCCCTTTTCCTTGTTTCTATCTTTCAGCCTAGTTATCTAGGAATTTCCCTTGGGTCTACAAAAGCCATTTATTGGTCAGAAGTTGTGATTAACCTTGGGACCATTTAGATATTTCCCCTTTACCCTACAGTGCATGGTGCGGGAGCTTGGGCTCTTTTTACCAGATTGAGGCTTTCATACTCGGCTTCGACGTCCTTTCTCTAATAGCAACCGAGAGCATAACTGTGAGCATATAATGCTGTTCGCCTGAGTCCCAGGAGTGTGTGGGATTTTATTTTTAAATTTCCAGGAGTTGCCCTGGTCCAGTATTGGGTCAGAGGTTGTGCTTGAGGACCCTGGGCCCAAGAGCCCAGACTCTGCCTGTGTGTGTGGCTCCGTGTGCAGGTGGGACTTGCTTTAGACACCGTCTCACCGTTGGGACTCAATACCCGCACCCATGATTTAAAGGAGGAGAGATTTGTTTTGCTCACATTTTCAGTTTGTGATGGCGGCTCCAGGGAGATAAACCCTTCCAGGTGATGGCCTGCTGAACTGCCTCTCCCAAGCAGACCCTACCTCCTAAGGGCAAGTCAGCTGTCCTGTCCCCACGATCCAGACACCTTCCAAAGGTCCCACCTATGGGCATAGGAAGTCTAGATGTTAACTATAACCATGAACTTTCTTACAGGCACAGGTGTCCTCCAGGAGGCAGGTGCCCTCTTTCATCTCCTGGACCCCTGCCCAGGAGCGGGAAGCCAGAAAGGATGAGGTGGACCACTCAGGCTGGGGGCAGCTTTGTTCAGAACAGGGTCTGGGGGAGTCTGAGTATGGAGACAGTGAGGAGGATGATGGGTAGGTGCTCACAACTCCCTGAGCCTGGATCAACAAGCATAGAGGAAAAACAATGAGAAGTTGCAAGCTAAGCCAGGAGGCTGTGGGGAGGTGCTTGGCTGCAGCTATTAGGAAACAGGTAGGGCAGACTTGAGAACTATTGCTGTTATGATGGCTGAGATTGAGTAGATGCTCTTTGGTGAGAGATCCCTGGTTTGCTGGAAGCCCTTAGGACAAGCTCCAGAGATCTAAATAACTGTCATTTATAATCATCTTGGTCATTTTCTTTGGCTCTGGGACAAAATACTTGACACAACCATCAGGAGATATGGGAGATAGGGTGTGGCAAAAGTTTATTGTGGCTCACATTTTGAAAGTTTCAGTCCTTGCATGGTCTGCTCCAAGGCAAGATGGTATGGTTGAAGAGCCTGACAGAGGACAATTGCTCGCCTCTTAGTGGTCAGGAAGCAGAGAGAGAAGGGAGGAGCCAGAAGAGACAATAAATCCTTTCAAGCAACACCCCCAGGACCGCCCTCTTTTGACCAGGCCCTACCTCCTAGCACCAAGTCAGCCATAGGGCTCCAAGGTCCAATCAATTTCCATAAGCCCCGTCTCTGAGTGCTTGAGGTCTTGGGGGCCATTCAGATCTAAACCATAACCATAGTTCCCCCAATAAGTAATTATGTTGTTATAGAGAAGGTCCTCAGTTACTCTAGTCTGGAGGTGCTGCCTGCTTTTGATTTATTTGCTTTTGCCCTGATCAAAATGGAGCACCTGGAGGGGAACTTGAACCATCAAGAACCAAGAGCCTGGCTGGATCCCTGACTCTGCCCTTCACCTGCCATATGGACAAAACTCAAGAGCCCACTGAGCCCTGACTTCCCAAGTGTAAAGAGGGGATAACAACAAGAGCCCCACTCCAAGAAAAGCGGGGATCAAAAGATGAATGAGGGAAGTTCTTCCAGTTCCTGTCTTCTTGGCCTCTTCCTGGGCGTGGTCATGCAGCTCCCACACAGTGGCTCCCTGGTCAGCTCTGCAGACACTCATTGTCCCCAGGTTCTTCTCTTCTCTCAACTTAGCCCAGAGCCCATACCTTGCTGCTATGTTTGAGAAACTGCTGTGGCCTCTTTTCCTGGGGTTGAATCCATCCGTCTCCCAGCTGAAGTATCCAAAGGAACACACCCTGCAGTTTGGCCACAGGGAAACCTCTGGCCCAGCCCCTCTGTGCATAAAGTGTCAAGCTTTCTCTGAACGTCGGCCAGTTATTCAGCTGCCAGAGCCCTTGGCCTGGCCACTCATCTGCTGGGGGATAGTGTTCTCACAGGACAAAGAGGGACTGTCTCCATTGGCTGGAACAGGGCTTTCCCATGAGATCTATCTCCCTGGCCAAATGTCTTTCATTGTCTGAAGGAGGGAAGAACATCAGGAGATATGGGAGATAGGGTGTGGCAAAAGCGCTTGGATAAATGAGCAGGACAGGTCAATCCCAAGATCCCAGGGCAACTTGAGGACCCCATATATGGAACTTCTCACGAGCTTCCATCAAGTGCGGCCGGCATGAAAAGGGGTGTCCACCACAGGGAGCCTCTATCGTGCATGAGTTTGCACAGGACTCCTACCAAATCTGAATGCAGCATATACTTGTATTTTTGCTTTTACCCTCTATTTCTCTTTGTTTGATCCAAGTTTGCTCTGCAGAGGAGTTTTGCCTGATCTCCTAGAACAGCTCTCAGGACAGCTGGATTCTCAGAGCCAAATACCGCCCAGCAGGTGCAGGAGCTGCCTGGGACCATCACAGGCCCCGGCCACGGCAGATTGTACCAGTCCCTAGTCAGATCACCCCTGACACAGAAAGCAGCAAGTGCCCCCCTTTGATGACTCATCTGTCCCTGAATAGCTGCTTGTTTCTGAAGTAGCACAGCACCCAGGGTGTGGGTGCCACTAGCCCACGGCCACCATTTGGCAGCTTCCTGGAAACTGGGTGAGATATTTTCAGGCTCTGGGCTTGGTTCCTCTTTCCAGAGTGGGGCATGTTCCTCAGTTTTAAACCAACACAAACTCAGGGGACAAGTTTTCTTAGGACAGAGTTGGTTTCACTTAGCAGCGTTTACCAAGCATCTGCTGTGTGGACCAGCTACCAAGCGAGTTGCTGGGTTGAAGGGGCATGGCAGAGACCATCAGTGCAGCTGACGGTGTCAGTGGTGGTGCTGTGGTGGCCGTGGGCAAGAAGAGGTGATTTCAGGCAGTGGGACCCTGAGGAGTGCAGAACCGAGCTTCTCACGAGCAGGACTCTTGTCACTCCTGAGGATCCTTTGCTGTCTCTCTGGGGATGAAGGCGCCAGTCCAGCTCTTTGGAGTCTGAGAGAGAGACTCACTTTCCACTTGAAACAAAGGAGGCCTTTGTGCAGTAGAAAGGGCACAGGGCAAACAACAGTGGCCATGACAGGGGACAAACCAGGCCATGTGTCTGGTCTTGTCCATCCCTCATGGCAACGGAAAGCCACAGGATGAGGAATCCAGCAGCTCCACGGGGCTGGGCAGCAGATGACAGTGTGGTGTGTGTTCACTGCAGGCTCCAGGGCCAAGGCTCCAATGGTACAAGGACTACAGCAGCCAGGCCGACTCCAGCCTCACCAGCCGAGGCTTGAGCCTGCCCCTCATCTAGAAGGGGAGCGTAGAGACCTAAAGCCCCATGCCACTTCAGGCTGCTGAAACAGACTCCACAGGCTGTGTGGCTTAAGCAACAGGCACTTACGTCTCTGTTTATGAGCTTGGAAGTCGAAGGTCGGGGCACCAGCTTGGGTTTCTGGTGAGGCCCCAATTTCTGGTTCATCCCAGCACCTGTGTGTGTGGCTCATGCAGTGGAAAGAGATCAGCTTTCTATGGTACCTCTTATAGAAGTACTCTATTAGTCAGCTTTTCTGTTACTGGGACGTAACATTAGACATTCACAGTTTAAAGGGGTAGAGGGACAATCTGGCTCGTGGTTTTAAGGGAGTCAGTCCGTGGTTGGCTGTTCCAAGGTACAAACATCATGGAGGAAGGCTGTGGGAACAAAGATACTTTGGTGGCTGGAAAGCAGAGCAGGGGAACAGTGCCAGAGAAAAAGGGGTCAGGGACCAACATGGACCCCAAGGCTATGCCTCTATTATCCAGCCAGACAGTCCCAAGAATCTGCTCCACCAACCCCTGGGGTGGCTCCCAAGTCAGTCAAGTTGACAAGTCTGACACCTCCAGGCACTGATCCCATTCATGCAAGCTCTGTGCAAGTTTCTCCATCACCCCCAAAGGCCTAGCCCCCTCACACCATCCCTGGAACTGGGGCTGCCACATATGAATTTGAGCTAACATGTTTGGTTCCTATAAAGTCTTTGCTTGCCAAATAAGTCTTCTGGGATTCTGATTCTTCCCAAGGGGTAGAAGAGAATGGGTTGGTGGTAGTTAGTAAGGAGGGAAAAAGGAAGTGAGAAAAAGAGATCTGGCTCAGGTGGACACGGAGTTCAGAGACCCTGCGTGGGCTAGGATGGCTGTCAGCTCACTTTTGCCTTGCACACTTTGTATCCCTGTGCGTTCCTTATACCAGACACCCCAACGCGTCCGCACAGCCCAGGCACAAAGCCAGCCACCCTCCCCACAGCTAGAACCCAAGAACTGGGAGCCGAGATATCATAGTTAATTTTCTCCTTGCTGACACCATATACCTGACACCCAAAGTTAAGGGGGGAAATATTTATTTAGCTCATGGTTTGTAGCAGTTTAAGTCCATAGTTGGCTGGCTCCACAGCAGAGTGTCACATGGCAGAGGGCTGTCACAAAGAACAGGTCATGGCACAAGGTCGTAAAAGCAACAAAGGAGAAAGACAAGCCTCTTTCTATCCCTTATATTGTATCCAAGCTGGGACCAGAGTGGTGCAGGACCAATCAGTGGACTGATTTAGTTATAACCCACCCTTAATCCCAGCATCCCACACTCTAGATTCAGCCACCTCTGAAAAAGGCCCACCAATGACCACATAAGGCTTGGGGGAAATCTAGACACAAACTATAGCATGAGCCCAGACCTCCGGCAAGCCAGTACACTCTCAAAAAGCCCAAGTCAAGAGCTCCAGCCCCCACAGGGTCCACCTGATACATATAAAGTGGCTGATAGACTGTTACCTGGACACTGAGGCAGCAACACACACATCCAAGTCCCCCTCCCTTCTTCCCAGGGCCCAGGCTCCTGATCTCCTGCTGTCACCCCACAGTACCCAGAATTTTTCAAGGAGGACTGCAGAGTAACACTACCACACATGATCCCAAGGCCCTTACACCTGACCCCAGCGTGGTCTGCTCACTCCTGATCCCCGCAGCCTGGTAGAGTCTTCTTGGCCTATGACCCCAGTACTTCCTTTCCCGCAGGCCTCTTCAGTTCCTGTTTCTCTGGCTTGAGTGATTCACTGTGTCCCCAGTCACAGCCCCTGCTCTGGCTTCATTTCTCCCAGTCAGCTGGAGCCTGGCTCCTTGAGGCAGTAACCCGGGCTCTCCCTCTTCGGACTGTCCCCTCTCTTCTTGGACTCCTCGCAGGATGATTCTGGACTGCGACCTCACCTAGCAGATCCTGTAGGGAAGCCATAGGCTTCTCAGGACTTCTTCCCAGGGACCCATTGTTCCTTGCTCAACCCTGGACCCTGACTTTCCACACACATCTACCTGCCTGCCCCAGCCTGGCTGCTCCACCCAGCTCAACATGGTGGATGAGGCACATGTGTGACACCTGGAAAATGTTTCCTCAACACCAAAAGAACTGTGCTGCTGGATGCCTTCCATCAAATGCAGGCCTGTCTTTGTGGGAGGCAACTTAAACACTCAGTTAACCAACCTCAAAACTACCTGTTCCTGGGGGCATTTTCGTATGGGAAACGTTATTATCAAAGTCCCCTCAGTTTGGAGTTTTATTCTCCATGGTTCAAAGGATGCTGCAGTGAAGCTTCTCGATGCCCTTGGCAAGCATGGTGGGGAAGAAAGGTCCACTGTCAACATGAACTCCTCTTGTGCTTGTGGGATGATCCAGGCCTTCTGTGTCAATAAAGTTTTATTGGAACACAGTCATACTCATTCATGTGCACAGCATCTATGCCAGACCATGTGGGCTGCAGACATGAAAACAGTTGCTATCTTACCCTTTACAGAAAACACTGTGAACCCCCAACATTCATTCACCAGGCCACTGGGAAGCAAAAGTTCCTCAGGTATTTCCCCAATGACACAGACAAATTAGGACACGAAATCCCCAAGGAAGGCACAGTTTCATTCTGAGGGGTCCTGGAGTCCCTGCCTGACCCACACCCTGCCTTGGGGTCTGTCTTTACAAGGACATAAGGGAGTGCTCTATGGGTTTCCCTGCAGCTGTGGCTTGTGGCGGCCTGGGGGCTGGCTGATGGTCAAACAGCCCTCTAGATGTAGCTGCAAATGTTTTTTAAAAAATTAACATGTAAATTACTGAGTTTTGAATCATTAGGATTCCATAATGCAAATGAGTCTCATTGGCTTCGAGGGAAAGATCTGGGGGAAAGATTGAATTTTGCTGAATGAGAAGAAACTGTGCCTCAAGCCTGAACCACAGTGAGCTTACACCAGGAAGCTGGAGATGGGTTTCAGACTCAACATGGCCATACCCACTCTTATCTGAGAGATCAGCCCAATCTGTAGACTTCCAACTCACCGTCACAAGAGCCAGTTATTTCCTGAAACCTAAGTCCTCTCCCCAGTTTTGACTGTCACTCAGTGATATAAGCATTGGACCCACATTCACTCTTGGATACCAAAAGCTTGAAGCACTGAAGTCCCTGTGTGAGATGGTGTAGCCTTTGCACAGAACCCTTGCACATCCTCCTGCATACTTTAGCTCACCCCTAGATGGCTTATAATGGCCAGTACCATGTCAGTGCTACACAAATGGCCGTTATACTATGTTGTTCACAGAATAACAACCAGAAAAGACAGTCTACAGGTCCAGTATGGGTGCAATTTCTTTTCCACCTGCTTTCTATGCACAGTTGGTGGAATCCATGGATGGGGATCATGGTTACAGAGGGCTAACTGTGTACACATATCCTACTGGTCCCAGTTCTCTGCAAAGGCTGGGCTAGTACACTGGTCATTTCTCTTTTAACTTGCTCTGCTGTTTAATGCTGTTTGTTTTCTGTGCACAATTTTCAAGTTGAAAAGTCAGAGATAACTTCCAAATAAAGACAAAACTTAAGCAATGTTACCACTCTGTGGCTGCATCCATCCTTAAACACCCAAGTCCTGAGGTCACAGCCAGCAGACAAGGAAGGAGTCTTGGGGGTGGGCAGCCCCCATCAAGAGGGGCTGCACAGAGGTGGCTTTGACTGTGGCAGGGTGAGATTGACTCGCTGATTGGACATCTCTTAACCCAGAGCCCACAGGTCAGGACTCTGGCAGGGGGCCCAGCCTGTCTTCCCCATGGGAATGCTCTGCATTCCTGGGAAGCCACATAGTTGGAAGAAGAGATAGTGCAGGACACGGGAAACACATCGCGTTCTCTCTCGAGGCGCTTTCTCAGAGCCCCCTGTGGAGGGTCGGCTTTGAAAGACACATCCAGAGGCTGCAAGACAGACGGCCCTTGTTCATGCCAGCACTCTGAGAACTCCTGGGGCCCTTTCTTCTCAATCTGGGAGTCTCTACTTCCTCTGGCTGCATCATATCCTGGCTGGAGGGAAGGCCCAATGGCTTCCTCATCAGTGGCTCCCTATTCATCTAATTCTGGCCCCAGGCAGCAGCAGGCCTTTCTGGGGATCTTCTCCTGTGAGAAGTGGTGCTCTTCTGTAGGTTTTCCCACCGTGTGTGCTCCACATCCAACCCCCCAAGTCCTGCAGTCTTACTATTAAGTGAATGAAAACCCTGACCAATGTAACAGTGCTTTTTTGCGTTACCAAAAGGTAGTTATATGGTAAAGGCAGTTGTCGAGGAGTCTTGCACTGCCATATTATTTTTATAATGTCATTGACTTATGAAATTACATATCTGTCAATCAGCTGTCTCGCAGCCCCACATTGCCTGCACCCCCAGAACACAGCCCAAGTTGACGGCAGCGGGGCAGAAGGACAGATTGGAGTATGGGCAGGTGGGACGCTGATGCTGGTCCAAGGGGTGCCTGGCAAAGCAGGGCACACATGAGACAGTGGAGTACTGCCTCTTCCTCTGCTTTCCAAACTGTACCGGTGTCAGGAAGAGATGGAGGAGGAGGTGATGGGAGAGAAGTGCCAGCCATCCACACAGTAGGCTGTCGGAGCTCACCCCATGGCTTCTCAGCCTCCACGGTCCACACACATTTCTGGAGCTGATGTGGGTTCACCAGCTGCATCCTTTCCTCAGAGACCGAGAGGAGAAACAGCCTGAGCCCAGCATTTACCACCACCACCCCCGTAAGTTTCGGTAGGGCTTTTGAGCTATATCACCTTTTAAAGCAAACCTCCTACCTCCTGCAAACCTTGTGCAGAGCTGTTTCTCGGGAAGGCACCAGGCAGCAGATGTGGAAATTCATGCCCATTTGGGGAATTAGTTATCATCCCCAGCCTGCCTCCGGCCTAAGAGGGCTGCTCCTTACAGGAACTGGAAGTCACTGCGTACATGCTAACAACGGAGGGAGGAAAATCCACCTTACTCAGGGAAGACATATCAGTGGTGTGTGGATTTTCTGAGAAGTCACCTGAGAACTGCAGGCAAAATCTCACAAAGCCACATCTGCTGTGCAGGGAGCATCCAGCACGAGCCTCAGCACTCCCAGGCCCCTCAAAGCTAATAGCACTCAGCGGCTGCGAGCACTGTCTGCCTGACGCTAAGTCAGCCAGCTAATTGCTTTGTAAAGAGCAAGCCTTAGAGACCAAGTTCTGGAAAAACTGCTTTAGAAAGTCCTTCATTCTGAATCTGAGGCTGGAGATGGTGAAGGAAAGAATCCAAGAAAGCCTTCCTTGAAAGGCCTGAGGAAATCGACCAATAATTTTAATGCAAAATCTCTTTTAACGTTTCCAGGCAGTGGCCTTGGAAGTGGCTGTCATTATCAATGCTGTTTGCAGTAAAATACAAAAGTGCATGTTTCAAGACTCAGAAACCAAAATTATATGTCACCAACTTGTGATTACCCAGGGCGTCACACTGCTTGCCCTGGAAGTCCTGGAGAGACAGAGGGAAGGAGGGAGGCATTTCCAACTACCCTGGAGCAGTGCCCAAGGTGCCCCCAGCCAACCCAGAAGGAGAATCCCTCTTCAGGCCTCACCAGATAGATCCTGTGGAGTCACATCGGACCCTGAGGCTCCCTGAGATTCCCCGCTCAAAGATCAAACATCAATTCACTCTCCATGGCTCATTAATAAAATATCAGTGTGTGTTTCCATTTGGCTCTTTATGGACCTGAAAAGTTCACCAGGAATGCTCACATCAGTGACATTTTCCCATATTGGGATGCGATAAAGCATGAGAGGCCAGAGAGGGACACAGTGCCATCTCCCTAAAGGAGCCCTGAAGTCTCTGTCCCTGGGGTGACCTAGACAGGAGTCCTGTAGAGGCATCTGTGTGTCCTGGGCTTCCTGAAACCCCTGCTTCCATTAGAAGAGATGCCACCTGCCGCAATCCCTGGTGGCACCAACAGAGTCCACTCACCAAACCCTGTAGGGCCACCACAGCAAACCCTGAAGCACCTGGGATGGCCGTGGTGCCTCCCCGAGTGTCTGAAAAGCAATGAAACACCATGGCAGTTGGGCAATCAGGGTCTAAGGATGCAGTTCCCGCCTCAAGAAGCTTGGAGAAATGCAAGTGCAGGGCAGGCCAGGGAGGTCAGTGTGACCAGGGATGGACATGTAGGCAGAGCCAGGAAGACCCCAAAGAGACAGCCACCTGTGGTTACTCAGGAGGAGGGCCAGGGAGAGTGCGGCAGGCTCTGGGGCAGGAGCTGTCAGGTAGAGGCTCGGCAGTGTGACAAGGCCACAGGGACGCAGCAGCCTGGTGTGCGGGAGGAACAACTCCAGCAGGAGGAGACAGTGGGAGGAGATGAGGTCAATGAGACCGCAGGAGCAGGATCAGCTGGGAAAGGAGTTGCACACAGTAGCCCCCGTGTCACATGTATCCTGCCTCTTGTTTGTGTAATCAACCAGCAGTAAGGAAGGCATGGTGCAGAGATCCTAAGATGCCAATAAAGACCCAGATGCATTTCATCCTTAGCATCTGCAAATGGACCTGCTGTGTCATGATCCCAAGAAGGCTGCCAGTGCTCCAGACACTGCACATTAGATTACTCACATAGGAGGCAGAAAGGTAGGAGAGATTTTTTGCTCATTGTACCAGGAAAGCACATGCTGTCTTCACTGTCTTTCAAATCCCCTCTTCCCAGACTATGTCCTCCTATCTTTTTGCCTAGAAGTGGATGTCAGGGCCACTTGTGCTTCAAAGGAAGCTAGGGAAGCCGTGACAGGTGTTGTCTACAGGGACCCTGTTCATTTTCACTCTCAGCTGTGTTTTGAGGAAGTTGCAGGACTAGGTAGCCCATTCAATGGAGCCAGGACCTGTGCGGGACATTTGTCAAGTAGCACTGCCCACGGTGCAGTGGGAATCTAGGGTCCCCGATTGAAGCACTGCAGCATCTGACATAGGGCAGGATGGGGATGCAGGACACCCAATCCTGCCCGCCAGTGAGTCCTGCCCTGTGCCCTGCTGGAGCTCAGGGAAAGTGTGCACCACCACCCAGGCCATCTGCCCCTCTCCTGGGCCTCTTGAGCGAGTCAATTCTTAGCATCCAATGCTCAGAGTGAAGAACTCTGTTGAATTTTACCCCCTCATTAAAAAAAAAACAAAAAACAAAAAACTTTAGAATCAACCAAGTATTGGCCTCGGTTTCCATGAGGTTTGACCTGTGAACTGTCACAAGACAAGTGCATCCCCACGAAATCCCCAACTGTAGTGTCACCTCTGGCCAAGCCAGCTGGCAGAGCACAGCAAGGTCAAGATGCCAGGCAGGTCCTTCCTGGGCCCGCCCTTCTCCCCCACTGCTGTAAGAGGTTTTGGGCCTAGAGGGTGGGACCCAAGAGCTCACACAGTGGGGACGCAGAACCCATGATTCCTTTAGTACAGAGAAGTCTGGGAGGCCCACAAACATCAGGAAATGAAAAAAGACTTGTGTTGGGTGCGCGGACAGAGGTGCAACTCAGGATGGGACTGCTGAGATGAAACAAAGCCTTAGTGACTGTCACCCGCCCCTGTCCCCGCGTCCCAATCCGTCTGGGTCCTGTCCAGGAACCCGGGCTGCAACTGGCGCCCTAGCCACCTGCGCTCCTGCGGGGCGTGCTCTGGGGTGTGGCGGGCAAATGACGCAGGGCGCTTCCATTGGTCAGTGAGAGGCAAAAGGTGGGCGGGGCGGGGTGCACGGGATGGAGCCTTCGGTGCGGAGCGAGGGCGTGTTCAGGGCGGGGCGGATGGGGACGGTACGGTTGGCTGGCAGAGAGTAAGGGGTGGATCCAGGGCTGGAGGCAGGCGGTGCTATTGGTTGGCGTGGGCGAGGGGCGGGCCCGATTCCGCGCAGCCTAGGCGGGCAGCGGGCAGTGCTCAGCTCCTGCTGGCTCTACTGAGCGCGGGCGCGGCGGGCAGAGTCTCGCGGAGGGCGTGATGCCTGCACGGTGAGTGATTCGGCGGAGTGTGAATCTGTATCCCTGGGGCCCTTTACACACGACCTCGGCCGCCCCCTCCAAGCAAGGCGCAGCTCCCGGCACACTGCTGCCCGCAGAAGCCGTGCGGAGGCTCTTCCCCTGCCAGGTTGGTGCAAAGTGACCCCGGCAGATGCTGAGTTCTGGGCACCGCGCCAGTCGCCTCCTCCACGGGAGAACACTTTGGGGCCAAGTCTCAGCGGGACAGGTGCTCACGGCCTCAGAGTGCACCTGTGCCCCAGTCCACAGCGTAGTCGGTCTCCTGGAAGAGCCCGCCCTAGGTGGGGAGGAGAGATGGGTGCTGCCGCTCAGCCTAATCTCACAGGTGCAGGGCAGCGCCCACCTAAGACCCGGAGCGTCTTATCTCAAAGGTGCTATTTTGGTGGTATGCCCTGTGCCAGACCCGGGGCCCAGGACACCTCTTCATGGCTCTGAGCCTGGTACTTTCCTCACCCCCACTTTCAGATGAGAAACTGAGGTGTACAAAGTGTAAGTTTGATTGCTTCTCGGCCTTTTGGCTAAGATCAAGTGTAAAGTGTAAGTTTGTCCATCCTAATCCAGGAAGGCACAGATACAGGCAAGACTGAAACTCAGGGGCCTGGCCTATGTCCTTCCTTCTGGCCCGGGGTCACTCTTCCACTCTTCTAGGGTCTGGGCTATAGAATTCATACCCAAGCCAGTTAGCGACTCCAGAGTCCTCAAGGTCTGGGCAGCTGTCCTTCTCCTTCACTTTCTCTGTCCCCCAAGCTGGGGTGCCTCAGGATCTGTGTCAGAAACCAAGAAAACAAAGAAATAAACACAAGCCTGTGAGTGAGCTCTGGGACTCAGGGTGAGTGCAGACCTGCCTGCTTCCCCTCCTCTGCTCCTGGGCTGTGGCTGGAGGAACTGGAGATGAGGTGCTGGGAGGGAGCTGTGGGGAGAGGAAGAGGAGAGAGGTGAATCCCTTCGGGAGGCTGGGGCAGGGCTGGAGGACAGGGTGGCACTGAGCCTATGTCTCAGCACAGTCTGCGGTATGTTCTGCCTGCTTTCTCCCCTCCACACACCCTTCCCTGTGGTGCTGGTGGTGCTGGTGGCGGCACTGAGAGTGAGTTTCATGCATAGATTGATTAAATTGCCTGTCTGAAACACCAGAAGGCTTCAGGGCAGCCTGCAGGTGTAGAAGAGAATTAAAGTCCTATTCCCCTGCGTCAGAGCCACCTGGACTGTGACAGAGGAATCAGCATGGAAACTGGGTGTGAGTCATGTGTTCTGATTCTAAATTCCCAGCCTAGGGGGAGGGGTAGTGATTGAGTGAGCTGGACTGGGATCCTGGGACTTGGGTGCTGGTTTCTGGTAAACCTAGCATATTTTTCTCAGAGTTGCTCCTCCCAGGAAGACCTTCAGTCCTCTTTGGGTCTACTCGCCCATCTCTGAGACTCGCTGTCCACTAGGCCCCGGACTCCCAATATCAGCAGGAACCACGGGGGGAGCTTCCTTACATTATAACAACCTACACAGGACCTGTCCCATGGGTCTCTTTTCCCACAGGTCTCTCCACAGGGATCAACTGAGAATTTCAATTATTTTTCCTACAATGAACCCAAGGTCTATAGTGGGAAAGAGAATTTTCCCTGGGCTACACAACCAGGAGATCCCAGAGACAATGCTGTTCCAGAGCTTCCAATGCTCTGCAGAGCTCTCCTCAGAAAGTATTTTGAAACTGTTGTGCAGTACCTCACAATCAAGTGGGAAGGGCTGCATGGCCTGAGGCATTGTGGTTTCTCCTCTGATTAAGGGAACTGGCCTCTCCCTGGGTCTCCTGTCCTAGTGGCTGACCTTTATCCCCAGAAGTCCCACCTGCCACATGCTGCAGAGCCCCGAGGACACTACACCCACTGCTACTGTGACTCTGGAGAGTCCATGGCTGGGAGCAAGCCCGTCACACCCATGACACAGCTCTCCTTGGCCCATGCTCTATGCTGTGACACTGTCAGGAGGTTCTCACCCTGAGATCTAGGAACTCCCTGACCCTGCTATAGCAGTGTACAGAGTTGCTGTGTGCGTGCACATGTGCACGAGTGTGTTGCACACTCACCCAGTTTTTTGAGAAGAGTGTGTCAAATTCTTGAGAGACTCCAGACCCTGAGAACCAGAATCCCCAGCACTGCAGGTGCACATGGCATAGGCAGGGGTAGCCTAGGTGGACAGCTAGGGGCAGTGGCTGGTATCCAGAGCTCAGCACATCTGCTGCATTGCACCCCTGGCCCAAGCAATTGGGATCTCATCCTTGATCATTGTGAGGAACGATGTGCCCCTCCCCATGTCATAGCTGAGCAGATCCCAGTTTCCAGAACCCCCTGTTTTACAGACAGGAGGTGACCCTAGTCTGGGGTGGTGGCACAGGCTAGAAAGTGTGAGCATCAAGTGTCAGAGGAGCAGGAGTAACAAGAGCAGCTCTCTTGTGTGAAGTTCCTGGGCCTGAGAGAAAGAGCGGAAGCCAGAAACCCAGCCCAAGGGGTAAGGGGCAGACCCTGCCCCCAGTGTGGGGCCTGGAGGATGGTCAGTCCATGGTTTAGATGAGGACAAGCATCATGCTATCAGGCTTCTTAGGAAGGGGAACTGTGTGTGTTAAGGGGCCTATGAACCAGAAGGGGCTAGCTCAGGACTGCAGAGGATGTGGGGATACAATTAAGGCACCTGGATGGTGTGGTCAGCCCAGCCTGCCTCCTACACTGCCCAGGCCTCTGGGCCTACCAGACCCAGCGCAGTATCCTCTGATCTTCCCAGCTGCAGGATGTGCTGGGACAGAAGGGATGGGAGAGGTGGGGGACTGGACACTGGGACGGAACAGCAGTAGAGACTGCAGCTGCTGAGCTGTCGCAGCTGTCCACACCCAAACAGCTGGCTTGCTCTCCAGAAATGCATGGCTGAGGACAGCCCATGTCCACAGGCCTCTCTATAAGCGGCTGGCTTCTTCCTGCTGAGGCCCTGCCACTTGCTGGTAACAGGTGCTGGGAGGCCCTTCAAAGGCTGCTTGTCCCCTGCACCTGGCTCTGCACTGGCTGGCACACAGGGGCATCCCGCTCCTCAGGGACCTGGACAGTGTCAGGAATACTCACCAGGTTCTCAATGACCAGCCTAGCACATTTTAATTGGATACCAATCTGTGTTCTGTGTGTTGGGTGGGGGTGCTGCCAGCAGTGTACCCCATGGTGCGTAAGAAGGGGCGCTAGACTGGAAGGCCCACCAGTGCACTCAGCCGAGCTGCATGGAAAACTGTGTCCTTGGGCTTTTTTCTTCCCTTTTCAGTTGGGCCATAGAAACTGGGCCTGCGGTGACCTGAAGAATAATGACCACTTCTTTCTGTGATCCCCAGCTCTAAGACCACAACAAAGGAGAGAGGGCCCGCCTGATGGCTGTAACCAGCTTTGGTGGCCTTTGTCCCTGTGTTGTAGTCTGTCTGCCCACGGCTGGCAGAGCAGCCACTGAAGTGGAAAGTGAAAACAACCCTCTGCTTGTTCCATAGGGACTGAGGCTGTGGTGAGCACACAGCCTGGGGCCTCCCCGGGGAGCAGTTCGTCCTCATCTGGGAAGCCCTGGAGACTGAGCTGCCGGCTGGGTGTGGGGGCTGGAGCTGGCTGGGGACCTGTCCACTCTGTCACAGCGGTCCTGATATGTGCTGGAGTAACAAGCCAGCCCTGTCTGTCCTCTCCCGACACTAGCTCTGTGCCAGTGTTCTGGCTTCGATTCATCTGTGCCCTGGGCTCTGCTGAGGGTTTAATTTCCAGATTAGCTGATTGAGCTGTGGCCCTACTCAGTGCACAGGGAAATTGTGTACTCAATAGGCAGCAACAGGAAAATGCCCCTAAAGGAGCCAGAGGTGTACTCCTCCTTTCGTGTGTGTGTGTGTGTGTGTGTGTTTGTGTGTGTGTGTTTGTGTGTGTGTGTGTGAGTGTGTGTGTGTACCGCCTTCCTCTCGGTGTGGTATAGGAGTTGTGAACACAGAGCTCCCTTCAGAGAGATTTGCATGTGGTTCCAAGCTCAGAGACTGGGTGCATGATGCCCACAAGGGGTGGAGGCTGGAAAGGGCTCAAGAGACCAGTGACCCCCGTGGGGCCATGCAACTGAGCCCAGAGGACACAGAAATAAATGGGAGCTGTTTTCCTGTGGGTCAGTGCTCCATCCCAGCAAGCTGAAGGAAGTGGCCCTTGTCACCTTTGGCCTTGCTTCCTGCCCTTCTGTCTGCTCCTGGGATGGTGACCCAGATTCTGTCCCTACACAGCCTGACTGTCTGCCCTCTGTGCCCCTTCGCCCTTCTTCCCTCACTCTGCCGTCTGCCATCCAGAGCTGTCCTTTGGTCCTTGACTGTCCTCTTGATTTGTCCTCTGAGTGGCTGCTGCTGCCCCCTGCAGCTGGAGACTCTCACACTGGCCACATCCTTGGGGGAAGGAGCTGGAGGCCAGCAAGGAAGGACAGGACTTAGCACCCAGCATCACCTGGTGCTCCAGGGGACTGGGCTCTGTCACCTGACACCCTCCTGCTGTCAAGGGGAGCAGCCCCTTTAACCAGAATTGCAAAGTCCTCCTTTGAACAAGCACTCTGCAGCTGGGAAGGTGTCAGACCCATAGGGCTGATGCTGTTATCACACAGGCGGGAACAGCCACACAGAGCCTCTTGGGCCAGCAGCTCCCAGCCCTAGTCCTCAGGGAAGTGCCTCTTATTAGCAAGAAGCCTGCCTGGCTTGCAAGGAGTTCCTGCTCCACACATCCACAATCACGTGTGCTCCATATGCTGAGGGATAAGGCCAGGATTATAAACTGAGTCATGACACGAGACAGAAGGCGTATACTGGATACCCTGCTGCTACTAGTGTGTCCATCTCGCAAGTGCGTTTGGTCTGGCTGGGTGGTATTTCTAAGCACATTGAAATACAAAATATTAAGTTAATGTGCACGTTGACTGCACTGGTCAGGCTGGGCTGTTTTGCTACAATAACAAATCCCCAGGACACCAGTGGGTCGTCACAGTGGAGGCCAGGTCTGTTTCCCAGTGCACAGCCAGTGTGGGTGGCTCCAGGGCTCTGATGTAAGTTTACGCAGGGACCCGGCTGGACATCAAGTGCCCACACGAATGGGAACATGCAGCCTTTTCAGTTACCATGGCAGAGACTGGCACTGGTTCTTAAATGCACCAGCCCGGAAGTGGCCTGGGACACTTCTATGTGCAGCCCCTGGTTCAGGACTGGCTGCAGAGGGGAGGGACAGCTGGCAGTCACGTCGTCACTCAAGGCACAGTGAATGTCTCATGCAATAGACATAACCCATGAGCACCCAGATTCCTGATACCCTGTGATACAGACCTAGCTTGAGTCCCCTAGCTCCCAAGAGCCTCTGTGACTTATGTCCCTCAATCCCATCAGCTCCTTCCCCCCCGACACATGTATTTTATGATCCCAGTATGTACGCACAACTCTGGAAGATCAGAGTCGGAGAGCCTATGAATCTCATATTTACACAGTCACTCAGCAAACACTTATGGGCCTCCTGGGGTGTGTGTGTGGTGCTGGGAAC